>JAIUND010000118.1:0-114984 GCA_034699125.1 Gisinianus flammeolus | reverse complement strand
CACACTCACCCACCCACACACACACACACACACACACACACACACACACACACACACACAGTCGTTACACATGGTCTATTTATATGTACACGAGGAGTCGTCATTCAGAGTGTGGAATTTGTAATGCAATATAATATGATTTTGAGAGAGTAGACAGACGCAGATATTCTCTCACTTGTATAATTTTTACGTTTCGTTGCACTCTCAATGTTTCTCATTCTCCTCCATGACCATGATGATGATGATGTTCATGTTCATGTTCATGTTGATAATGGTAATGATGATGAGGAGGAGACACATCCACTAAATATCTCATGCACATTTCCTTCCCTCAACCAAACCCCCCTTTCTCCACTTTCCCTTCCAAAACTTTCTCTTTTCTCCCCCTTTTCTCTTTTTCTCATTTCCCTATATATAAAAGAAACAACACATTCAAATTGCAAACATGGAAAATGATGAGTGAGAGCATGCGTCATGCTTTTTTTTTTTTCATAATATTTGGAAAAAAATGTAGGTTTTTTTTTATGTTAATAATTTCATGGAGAAAAGGGGGGAAATTTGGGTCAGCCCTTCAAAACAACTCTCATGGTTATTTGTTACATATTTGTATATTGGAGATTGGGATGTACAGAGAATATGTATATGTATCTGTATATTCGTATATCGGGATGATAATGAATAATAAGGAGAATTTTCAATGTATTGTTATTGCGGGCCCTCAAATGGTCAATTAATCCTTAGTTCTTTCATAATTATTAATTAGAGCGAGTACGAATGATGGGAAAGGAGTGTGGAGCTTTTTATGGCTCCTCTTTTGAGGTGGATCTTTTATGAAGAGTTTAACTATGAAAATGAAAAATGCAAAATGGAAAATCCGTTTTCAAGCCACAAGGAAATGGACGAGGACGAAGACGAGGACGAGGAAAAGGAAAAGGAGGAGGACATTAATTAAAATATCCCTGCGGCAGAAATTTTCCGTATTCGCAGCCTACTTAAATACAGAATGCTGGAGGGGCCATTGGGAATTTGTGTTTCCTTAGAACATTTGGTCATTTAATTAATGACCAACTGTACATTTCCTTTTTCCTCAGCTCCTCTCAGTCGACAAAAATCCCTGGACCGCGTTTGTCAGTTTTCTCTCATCTCAGCCGCTTTTTTTTACAGATTGGAATAACCAAATTTTGACTAGGATTGTCCATTTTTACTGATCAAAACTTGGAGAATAAATATTGAGAAAGTTAAAAGTGTTTGTGATTTGTACATGGGGGTGTGTGGTGTTTAATTGGAGATTAATTGGTGTTTAATTGGTGGTGTGAAATGGTGGGGTACACTCAAAATGTACATAGTGGGCGTGCTTCAAATCTCTCTTTTATTACTTATTTTAAATTACTTTGTAAAACTTTATCAAAAACACACAAAAATTTGAAAGTAGTACAGTTAAGTCATTTATTGACGGAATCTGTATTTGACTGCAATCTGCATCCGCATCTGCACTCGAAACAAAAATAAACCAGTTTGCCTTTTCCCCCAATACAAATTCACATTTTGTCATATCATGAATGACATATCAATGAATTATAGAATTACATAAATTAAATCCGGAATTTCCTCTCTTTTCTTCATTTGACTTCATAAAAATGTTTTTTTTTTTGTCTCTTCTCTGACATTTCTCTCTCTGTGTATTTGTAGGATTTGGTGACAGCCAATCCAAGTGACCGAAATTGGAAGGGGATCATCATTGCAGTCATCGTCATCACATCGGTGTTGGCATTGATTGTGACGTCCGTGGTTCTCCTCACACCTCCCGATGAAGGTCCTCGAGTCAAAGGACGACGCTTTGAGCTTGAAGACATTTTCAGTCCAGAGTTTCAACCACTACGCACCAATGGAACTTGGATTTCAGGTACAAACAAACCCCCATCATTAACAATATTTCCATCCCAATCCCAATCCAACAAAAAAAAATCCCATCCACTTTCCCCTCAAGCTAATCAAGCCAAAACTCTCTCAAAGTTTAATCCAGGAAAAACTAACTTGATTTAAATCAAAAAGTCAAAAGTTTCCTGAGTTTTCTACTTTTGACGTTTCCGCATTTCTTTTTCAGCCTTCTTTCTTTTAAACAGAAACTCAGACTGAAAACAAATTGATTATCCACATGGAAGGCGGAAAGAGCATTAAAAACCCGAATTTGCCAAAGCTTTGTTGTATATAGTTTTAGAGCTTTTGGTTTGAGAAACTCGGAAAATAATACGCCGAGATTTTAAAATCCAACCAATTTACATTTTCCACTCCATTTTCCATTTTCCAATTGTTTTTTTTTTTTGGTACATATTTTTCAGTATATGTAAGCTCCAATAAAAAAGGGGATTCTGTAGAGAATTTTGGGCTTAAATCGAGAGTATTTTCCGTATGAAATGTAATTTAATTGGACATTGACGACTCTGATTAATGTTCTCTCTTAATTACATTGAGTTTTTCCTCTTCTAATTAATTCCTGCAAGCTCAGCAATGGCCAATGTCAATGACAGCATGTACAAAATACAAACCTCAAAGTCTCCCATTCAATTTTCCATATCGTACGGAAGTATATTTCAGTTTAGTTTAGTTTTCGATGGTTTTAGTTTTGCCTGGAGTTGGCAGCTGCTTCTTTTATGAACAAAAGTTGATGATTTATAGACTCAAGACGCTCCTCACTTTCCTTCAATAAGAATGACTCGACGTCTTTTTGTTTTTTGTTTCTTTTCTCTTATTTTTATCAAGATAATTCTACAGTTGAAAAAGAAAAAGTCTCAAGTTGCTGAAGAGAGAGAGAGCGAGAGAGAAAACAGAGAAAGCAGATGAAGAGTCTCAGTTTTTTTTATTCCATACAAAAATAAATAGAGAAATATACGGAGAAGAGAGGAAAAGCAAAAGATAGAGAGAGAGATAGAGAGAATTTGATGAAAAAAATTAGGAGATGGAACGAGAAGCGACCAACTGCTCGCACATTTGCTGTATCAAGCCAATTTTTTAATGAAAACCCAAAATAAGAATCAGAAAATTGTACAAGTTTTACTCGGTCCCCGATTTTTTTTTTGCTTTTGCTTCAACTCTCCAGAATGACGACGAGGACGACGACGACGACGAGGAGGAGAATGCGAATGAGACGAAAATGGATGGAAGCCAAAATGGTTTTTGACTGTGTGTCGACGATGTGGAGAGAAAGAGAGAGACAGACAGAGACAGAGAAAGAGAAAGTAGAAGTGGAAGTGGATTTAACTTTATTTTTGAGATGGAGGTTAGGGATTTGGTCTAGTTAGTCGTGGCAGAGTACTCCACAGCCACAGTCATTTCCATTCTCCATCCAACACATCCAACAAAAAAAAAGCGCCGAACTGAGTTTTTTTATACATGGGAATTACATAAAGGTTTCCTTCACTGGAACTGGAACTCCTTTCTCTCTGGTTAGAAAGAGAGAGAGAGAGAAAGTCATAAAAAGCTTGACCATTACTCAGACGGAGGCCTTAAAGAGAGAGCGAGAGACTTCCCTATAGAAAATCCGCCTCTAGGTCAGAAACATAAATGTGCAAATGCGGATGGCCAAAAAGAGAACTTAAAAAGGGAACTTAAAGAAAATCTTTACATTTCCCTTTATCTGTCCTTTGATATTTGAAACGCTTGGGCTTGAGCGTTAACTTTACTCTCGCCAAAACTCAAACTTGTCTGTATACAGATATTTGTAGTCTCACAAGTACCAAAATTCTGTACAACTTTCTCCCCCCCCCCCTTTTTTTCATTTTTATTCCTCGTCCTCTTCTTATTATTGTATAAAACACAAACAAAATGAGACACTTTTTTTATCTGGAAATGCATTAAATGTTTTCATTTCGCTCTCTTTCTCTCTCTCGCTCCTTCTCACTGCTTCTCTCCCATTATATCCTGTGCAATAGTGGAGTTCTATGATTTACGTTCGGGGACGGTGCATGATTTTCCTTGGGAATTAGAGAGAGAGCAACATCAAACGTCACACAAACTTTCCTCTCGGATATGTTCACCAATTTATTTTATCCCTTTCCAAACTTTGTTTCTCCACAAGAAAAAAAAATGCAGAAAAAAGTGGGAAAGAAAAAACTTGTTGGTTATAAAACATTTAAGCGTTCTCATTCAAATTCAACTCTGAACATTCAAACGTTGGAGGAATCCAAATTGTTTTGCCCAGACAGTTCCGATACTAAGGAATGTACAGGATTTGTTTTTTTGTAAAAGGAGTATTAACTCCCAGCTATGCATATGTAATTAATCACACAAGATGCAAAAACAAAAAACAGAAAAAATGATTAACATAAAACTCGAGGGATTTTCATGCAGTTTTTCGTGTGTGTTTTTCTATACAACTTTTAGAATAAAGTATTAGTTTTTTCATTTCCTCAAGAAAATCGGGTTTGTGCAACTACGCATCAGAATTTTTGTTTTCATGTTTAGTTAGAGGAAGCAAGTGGAGGACGAGGAAATGGTGGAAGGAAGTCAAGTGTGCTCATGAAGCAGGAGCACCATGTGAATTTGAGAACTATTTAAAGATTATGTCTAAAGGATTTGAAGCATTTGCATGGGAATTTAGTCGATAAAAATGGCAAGTTTTGTGTACAGGGAAAGTTTAGTGAAAGTAAAGGGTTCAACTCAAAATAAATTCATACAACATTATTTGGTATTGCGCTAATGAACCGAATGAAATGAATACTAAATCATTCGAGAAAGGAAAAGTGAGATGTTTAGTCTTGTAAAGCTGGAAATCTGTGTGTGTACATGAAAAAAAGAAGATTGAATTGGTTCAGAAAATCTCCATGAAAAGTTTGTACATAGAAAGGAAATGATGACTTTTGGTCGTTTGGGTTGTGTTTGAATCCTGCTGTTTGTACACAAGTATTTCTATATCTAGTTTCCCTTCTCTTACATGTGCAAGCACTACCAAAAATGTCTTCACATTTCAATCTCCCTCCTCATGTTGTCCTCTTGTCAACGCAGTCAATCGTGTCAACATCGTAACTTGATCCCTCCCAATTTTTCATTCCCGATTTTTTTTTGAACTGTTCTTTTTTCCATATACATTTCCTCCTGTCAAATTCCAAGTCGAATATTCTCGCACTCAATATTTTTGTAATATGTTTTCTCTCTTCATTTGACTTTTGACGTTGGAGCTCCTTCAGAGTTCAGAGTTTCAACATAAGAGTTGAGGGAAAAGATTAAATCCTATCAAACTCATTTTTTCTCGTGAACGATTTACAGATTTTGATGTTTTCTCCCGGTTGAGAATGCATAAAATATCTCAACTTGGTTCATTTTTGATTCGGAGAACTATACGAGAGAGAGAGAGAACTCGAGCAGAAACTTTGAGCTCCTTCCCAACAACTTCCCTCCTCCCTCCCCATCCCAACCTTAAAATCGCTTAAAGGGGGGAAAGTGGGAGGGGGGAGAGAAAGCTTTTAAAACTAAAATGTTTATATAAATCAAAATTGAAATAAGTCCAAGTGGAATTGAATTCTCAGAGATTTAGTTACACTCTGGACTTTCTCTACAAATGCTTTCACTTTCACTTTCACTTTTTTACATTCACTTTTACTTTTAAATGAGACTTAAGTACCTTGAATCCAACTTCAATAACTTTCTATCTCTCAACTTTCAAATCCACTAGAATTGTAAAACGAGCTTTCCCTTTTATCTTTATCCCATTTTTTTCTCCAAACTCTTCTCAAACTCTTTTTCCAATTTCCTTTGTACTCGAACTAGAATCTCCAGAATGTGTCCTCGAGTACATAAATAAGTACTTGACTACTAATGAATAATTAAACTAATAAAATAATGTGTACATTGTTTTCTCTCTGTTTCAATTTCCAGATGACGAGTGGCTGTTTAAAGATACTTCGGGCGGGGTGTCCATTTTGAGTGCGAGCAATGGCTCCATTCGCTCCATAATCACCAATTACACATTTGTGAGTCCTCTCGTCCTTTCATTTCCCCTAATAATAATTCAAATTATTATATTTTATTATTATATTATCCAATCAAGTTTTGACTGTCGGATTTCATATGATGATGTGAAAACTCGCGAATTTCCAAAAATTTCCCCTTATTTTCTGGTACATATTTCCATATTTTAATAATAATAATAATAATAATAATAATAAAACAAAATCAAATTTGGGAAGGGAAACCAAAACCAGCCTGAATGTTCATCGTGCATGAGGCTCGGGAAATTGTAAAAGAATCTCTGGATTGGATTTTCCAGGCTAAGGTAAATGATAAATGGAAAGGAGAAAAACTGTAATCGATATTGATACACTTTGCTCGAGCAATCTGAAGCATCTTAAAATATTTACAAGGAGTAAAAAGAGAGAGAGAGGCAGAGAACGAGAGAACGAGTGAAGGGAAAGCAGTGGAGAAAGGAGAGAAAGGAGAAAGAATTTGGAATTTGAGAGATGGAGAGAGTTGGTTGGTTGGTTGGCTGGCTAGCTGGCTGGCTGGTAAGTGGTAGAGTATTGTGTTTCCCATTTCCTTCATTTTAGTTTACCTTTTCCATTTGAGTTTCATGTAGGTACGTGAGCACCACTGTGCAGCACACGTTCAAGCAGTATTTTCCCCATCCGATACAAATAGAAAACACAGAGAAAGAGAAAGTAAGAGAGAGCGAGAGAGAGAGAGCGAGAGAGAGAGAGCGAGAGAGAGAGAGCGAGAGAGCGAGAGAGAACCAACACTCGGCCAAGCAGCAACATACCTCAGGCTAAAATCGATAAGCCCATCTTGCATTTTCCACCATGCCATTCTGAACAAGCGAGAGACTGTAGTCTAGTCGAGTCGAGTGTACAGCAATGCAATGCAATGCAATGTAATGCAATGTAATGGAGAATGTATGTATGTAAATAGTCAGGAGGAGCAGCCAAGTATGTAGTTTCTCCACACACACACACACATTTTAAAATATTCTCTCAATTTCCCTAAAGTTGAGCATATTTTACCTACCTACAGCAGAGATGGAGGGATGGGCCTTCCTTCCTCCAGTAGTCAAGTGAAAGCTACATTTTTTCTTTTCCCTTTTACTTTCACCCATTCAAATTCAAATTCAAATATCGTATGTATGTGAAAGAAAGGGGGCGAAAGTAGCTCGTTTCTTCCCAAATGATGGTATGAAGATGTTTTTTTAGGCAGTATTAAGAGAGAAATTTAGAATGCATGTAGAGAAAGAGAGAGAGAGAGAGAGACGGAGCTGGGATTAATATCTTTATTACTTGTATACTTTTATACTTTTATACGGATAATCATAGGGAAAAATCTAGTCAGGGATTTCTAAATAGGAAATATCAAAAAAAAAAAAATAGCAGTGGATGATCGCTAAATAAGATGGAATGATGAAACGAGGAATTGGTTTTTTCCTTGATAGTTACACATTCATTTAATCTAACTAGGCTGACTATTTGTATCTGTTGTTGTTGTTGTTGTTGTGTGTATTTCAATTTAGTTTCAATTTCCTCAGGTCTTTTGGCAAATTATTTACAGTTTTTTTTTCTCTCTCTCTCTCGCGGATAGTCAAAGGCAAATGGGATTTTGAATGTATTTTGTGTGTGTGTGTGTGTGTGCGGAATGCGATGAAAACTGTTTGTTAGTCAGAGGAGCTCCAAGATTAATTCCCTTCCCAATTTAACACGATAAGTGAAATGAATTTTTGTAGGCTCTCAGCACAAGGGGAAAAAAGGGAAAGGGGAGAAAGTGATTGAAAAGGCTCTAGAGCGTTTTCATTTTGATTGAAATTGAATTGGAAATTGGAAATTGTAACCGCGGATTCGGGTTGGCTGCTTTTCTACATGGAGTCATCGTTGAATTTCGATTAGAAGGATATGAGAATATTTTTTGGCTGGATTTTATTTTTGTTAGTGATGTGTGTACTTGTGAATGCGGTGACTGGAGAAATGAGGAAACGAGGAAAAATTGGGAGCAGTAAAAAAAACAGGAATATTGATTTAACAAATGAGAAAAAAATAGATAAAAAATTTGGGGGGGGGGGTGGTCAAAGGATTTTCCCTTTCCACCAATGAGTGGGGAATTACAGTGAGGAGAGAGAGAGAGAGAGCACGATGAATTACGATGCGCATTTTCTTGAGGATTCCCTACTTGCTAATTAACCAATGTAATAACTGATGTATTTATGTGGTATTCTTTCTGGATTTATTTCTATTACAGAGACGATTCGACGCAAAATTATCCGCCATTTCACCAGATTTAGAGTACGCTCTGCTCATTCACGATATGAAGCCGATCCATCGATACTCAACGTACGCCAAGTACACACTTTTCCACATCGAAACTGGGTAAGTGAATTCCAAACCCCACATCATTTTCCATATTCATATTCCCTCAGTTAGTTTTTTTTGAAGTTCATTGCAAATGAAATGAACTAGAAAATTCGAATCTGAACCAAAGAAATGGCTGTTCTTTGAAAATTGTTCATTTTTTTGGTCAAATGTCAAACGTTCAACATCAAAAGTAATCTCAAAGGATTTACAAATAAAAATAAGTACAAGAGAGAAGAAACCTTTACAAACAAGGGGAAAAAAGCTGCTGCTGTTATGGATATGAAATTGGATTTGGTAAAAGCTATTTTCAGGAGTTTGAAATGGCCACTAAAAACGCGATCTCTGTGTGTCATATCAATTTTCCTTGCTCAGGAGGACATTTTTGAAAGGAGACAGCTAAAAGACACTCTCGTTCTCGTTCCGGTTCCGAATCCGGCAGCGGAATTGATCCAAACACAAGTTAGAGTTGATCAATTTGACAATGCAAACACCATGTTTGTTTTTTGTCATTTTCTCTCTTCTTAGCCTTAGCGATTGCAAACGTTTGCGAGTGTCGATACTCGAAAGTCGATATGGCGAGAGGTTGGGAAAAAAAGAGAGAAAGTTGGAGATATTGAATATGAGAAAGAAAAGGAGGAAAAGGGAAGGCGACAAAGTGAAAGGGAAACCGCGTCACGTTTTTGTTTACATTTTGATACGATATTGGTACAGGGGAATTCAGAATTCAGAGTGCAATTCAGACGTTGAGTGTTTTGAGAGTTTGAGGTCAGAGTCAAAAGCTGGTCTAATGGTGACACAAGAAAGCCCCACACATATACCCATTTCCCTTCATTTTCGCATTGAGTCGAAATTCAATGGGAAAATACTCAGGACCCTGTGACGGACGGACGGACGGACATGAGTGACATGAGAAAAGGAAATGGAGAACTCGCTCGACGTAAACTTTGGAACATATGTGTGTGAAAATGAGAATGGGGTTAATGCAACAACCGCTCATACTCAATTTCTCCGTCCTTTTCTTCCTTCGACGACTTGGTCCCAATCGGAATTGCCATCATAATCGTAATCGATACCGTCCACTCTACTTTATTTTCCATCCATTGGAGAAAGGGAAAAGAGCGAGAGAGAGAGAGGGAGAGAAACGGGGAGACAGAGAAATTTTTTTTTCAGAGTCGCTTTCACCGGAAATGACAAGATGCGATAGAAGAGCGAGGGATTCTTTATGATGGCTGAAAGTAACAGCACATTTACTATATTTCACAAGGACCAAAAAAAAGAGTTTTCTCTCTACCTCACTTTCACTTTATATTTACTTTACTTTACTTTATTCACCTCACTTCATCCCACTTCACTTAACAACACATTCCATTCCACTACATTCCATCATTCCACCATTAGAAACATCCCGAGAAAAAAAACCATGAGCATTTTTCATTATGTACACACACACACACAAAATCCAATAGTCTCATTTATTTTTGTCCTATCCAAATCCAATATCGAATCCCGTCAAATTTTCGTCACTGTATTTACTTTGAATCAGGAGCTGGGTCTGGTTTTTCTTCATCAATTACAGATACACTCAATTACTTTTGATGTTGTTCTCTAATCCCGATGCTGATTGTTGAGCTCGCAATTACTTTCGTCATATGGCTGTCACATTTGTTTTCTCTCGAATTTCAAGTCCCAAACAATAAGCTAGAAGTTGAATGTCCCGTTTGTCTTTGTCTTTGTCAATGTCGTGGTCGTGGTCCTGATCGTCCAACGATAAATTGTCACGTCTGGCCTTTTGACTTTTGACCCTCATCGACTTTTGAGCTCCACGTATTTTTTGTGTACAGACGAATATATTTTGAGCTAACGAAAAGAAAAGGGATCATTTTTTTGGTGGTGGTGATGTCATTTTAGTAACTTATCTAATTATAATTATAATGATATCGTAATAATGGGTGTTAATATTGGGATTAATTTGATATTGCAGGGAGATCAAGCCGCTATCGATAGAGAATAATGTGTCGGAGGGGGCAGCCATTCCTCACTCGACATTACAATTAGTGAAATGGTCACCAAGTGGAAGTTCCCTCATTCTAGTCCATGATGGGGATATTTACTACAAACCCAATCCAAAGAACCGGACGACACATCGTCTGACCAACTCCGCCGAGCCTGGAGTCATTTACAATGGAGTGCCTGACTGGCTCTATGAAGGTGAGAATCATTTCGTCTTTCATCTACATCATCCTTAGAATTCCATTACAAAAAAAAGCTAAATACATGTTTAAAAAAATGGAAAAAGCTCCATTTAATTCTCCTTCCTTCAGATAGTCCGTTCCGTTTCAATTTCAATTCCTATTCAAATGAGTAGTTTTCAATGGAATTGTCGAACTGAAGGACATTGTGGAATTTTTCTTTATGCAAACCAAGTTCATAAATGAGACTTTCAATTTGAATCCACAATGACTCGATTTTGTATCCGTCCAAGTCTGCAGGTGACTGTTTTAGTAGGGGGAAATTGAAATTCCAGGCGGAAGTTGACTCTGCCTACATTTTATATGTACACACATTTGGAATCTGAATCTGAATTAGGAAAACGAGTCGCGTTTTTAAGAAGCTCGTACGGATTCCAAATGGCATTTAAATTGCAAAAAAAAGCTAGCAAAACCAAAAGGAATGCCCCCGTGGAATTGCATAGATAAAACTTTTTATCGAGACTTGAAGAGAATAACTCTTTTCATTTCTCTCTCTCTTCGTTTTTTTTCTCGTTTAACTGTAATTACAATTGTGATTGCGAGTCCATTAAGTTCCGGAATCCAAACTCGTTTTCATTTGGTGTGTTGAGGAGGAGGAGAGAAATATACTTTTCTACAGATTTGTGAACTTTTTAAATCGACTAAAGATAAGAAGAAAATTGGGGAATTCCCTTCTCACGTTTGAAGTATTTTTTTTTTTTTCGATTTAGATTTCGTTTTCGTTTTCATTTGTACAAGAATAATTTAAAATCGAGAATCGTAGTCTGCTCAATTTGGTGGATGTCGATGGGGAAATGGTAAATGGGCTGAGGTTTTCTTCTCGAGTCCTTCATAGGAAATGTGAGGATGATGATGGGGTGACTCAACGTGGATTTTGTTACTCGGTCTTTACTTTATTCACGTAGAGAGTTAAGAGTTGTGTAGTTTGTAACTTTTGTCTTTTGTGGAGGAAATGCCATGAAATGAGAGAGAGAGAGAAAGAGAGAGAGAGAGAAGGGAAACTCCCTTTTCTAGACAAACTGTGGTGACTGAAGATTTTCCTTGTTCGTCTTTCTTTTTTATTACTTACAATCAGTTACGAGGTCTTTCAATCACTCTTTCACTCACTGACTCGAGTTGGGAAGCTGAGAGAGAAAACTTTGGGTTTGGGTCGAGTCGGTGCCGGAGAAATTTTTGTGTAGTTTATCAACTTGATGCTTTATTTTCTCCCTGGCTCCATTTTCCATTCTTTATTCTCCATTGGAGTGAAGCGGAAAGAAAGAAAGTTGCAATTGAAAACGAACGAGGATCTGTACCATACGAGGGATTCCTTTACGGTGAATCGACTCTCTCTCTCTCTCTCTCTGTGGTTTCCCTCTGTTGAGAACAGAAAAAATATTTATTGTGCTCCATTCGGGAGTGGAAGTAATGAAAATATATGCAAGTAGTTCTGTAGTTCTGTATAGTCGGTAGACAAGAGCCATTCGAATCCGATTGCTAAATTATTTTTTCTTTCACATTCCCACTTTATGTCTCTCTCTCTTTCCTCCAACAACTCCGATCCATTCCATTCCAGTCGATCGTTTGTCTCTGTTTTCCTGAAGGGGAAAGGAAACTGTACAGACATTTCTATTACCTTTGACCGTGTAGTTTGATTCACCTCCGTCAATTAAATTGCCGTAGCAAGTTGTGGCAAGTTGAACCAATTTCAGTTGCCATTATTTCTCAGACCTCCAACTCAACGTAAGGTATTTATTTTATATAAATATTTACAATTGCAACATTATTCACTCCAATTGCTCTGGGTTAATGGCAAGTCCACGTTATTTCGCATCCACAGTAGCATTTTGTATAAGTGCAATCTAATATTTGGAACAATTTAAATAAAATCCTTAACATCTCCATTCATATCGTACGTTAAATAAAGAGAGAGATTAAGTATAAACTGTAATGGTAATTAATTAACGTTTAAAGAGTTTTATCCTTTTGTAATGGCATTTTGGTTAGTACATTTTAGAACATTGAAATAATGAGGGATTGTAATTTGATTTGTGTCTATAGAGGAAATATTGGGGAGCAATTCCGCCTTGTGGTTCTCCAACGACGGACAGAATCTTCTATACTTGACGTTTAATGATTCTCTGGTGGGGAAACACACGTTGTTGCAGTATGGTGCGATCGACGAGCCGTTTTTGTATCCCCAGGTGAAAAACATCCGATATCCCAAGGTACGTGACTTTCTCCATTCCTTTCTCTCCCTCTATCTCTCTATCTCTTTCTCTCTCTCTCTGTCCCTTCCAATTCTAACAAGGAAATCCTTCCATGTCCTTGTCACTCCAAAGTCCAAACCAACAAAAAAAAACATCCGGAAAAAACTCACCATCGAATTAATTAAACCCACCCAGTTCATCCATCGATTCCAAAATGATTGTTGTTTCTTTACTTGTGATTTTAGCCTGGAACCAACAACCCGCAGGTGATCCCGAAAGTGGTGGAATTAAAACAATCTCGCTCATTCCGAGTCCAAGAGATGCGACCACCCGAAGGCATCTCGGCAATGTAATCAAACCCAACTATTTTGTTTTGAAATGGAGACGACTCCATCAAATATGAATAATATAAAATAATTTAGCCCGTGCAGAGAGAGACAACACGACAGTGATTGAGTGGATTCTCACATGGAAATGGTAGTCAGATTTCTTAGGTAAATGTTGACAATGAAATGGCGGGAATTCTCTGTTCCATTTCTGAGAGATGAATTTATATAGGGAAAGACGAATTTACGGAGGAGAAAAATGGTTTTGGTTTGAGTGGAGAAGAAAAAGAAGAAGTAGAAGAAGCAAGGGTAAGTTAATGATGGCCACAAGTAGAACAAGCAGGAAAATGAGAAGAAGAAGAAGACGAAGACGAAGAACCAGAATAGGGAAAGCATAAAGTGAACAGAGTTACCATTAACAAAAGGACGACGGCTGCTAGAGAAAGAGTGAAGAGCCCAACCAACGAACGAATCATTGTAGCCTCGGTTTCCCCATTAACTTAATGTTATTCAATGCATTGAAACGATCTCCTTATGCCAGTCTCAGTGTAATTCTCCCTGGTTTGTGTCTGTCTTCATACACAGTGAGAAAGAAAGAGAGAAAGAGAGAGAGAGTGCAAAATGTAGAGAGCGATCCATTCATTACTTTTATGAGATCTCCACAGAGAAATTCAGAGCGGGAGAAGAAGAAGAAGAATAAGAAGAGAAAGAAGAAGAGACTGTGTGATTGAATGGTCCTTTTATACAGGATTCTCTCCCTCACTTACCCGCCTCTTCCAGACATAGACGGTTGATTCTTCTTTTCCTTTCTCCTCACACTTTTCACTTGGCCACATTCCTTAAACTTTGCCCATTTCAGACGATTCATTTGATGTCTCACTCTCCCTTTACACACTCCCATTTCACCTCCTTCATTTCCTTTGTTTTCTTCTTCTTCTTCTTGTTCTTCTACATTCCCTTTCAAGGTCGAGTCTCCATCATTCCACCCCAAAAAAAGTTCCCCTTCTGTTCTCTCTCATTTTATCATACACTAATTTCAAATACATACAGTGAGAGATCTGATGATAAAGGAGTTTGGAAATATTCCCATATTTCCATTTCTCATCCTTTTCACCCTTTTCCTTGATGAATTGGACCATCTCATGGAATGAGGTCACTGTGACGATGGGAATTTAGTTGAGTAAAAACCCCATTTGAGTTTTTCGGAACCGACTTTATAAGATATAGATTTTTCTTAGGGAAAACTTAAAACACTATGGTATATCTTATGAGCTGTAGACTGTAGATTTTGTGGTCAGGTGATTTTAGGTTGAGCGTTGGAAAAAGAAGAATGAGAAATAAAGTTTTAGTTGGAAGAGAAAGGATCAGTTTGACTTGAGATTCCAATGGAAATGGGTGAAAAGGAAAAGGTAAAGAAAAAGAAAAAGGGACTCCATGTGTTGCTCAAATGTATATGTGAGGTTTCTTTTGTGACAGTTTACAGTTTAGTTTAGTTTAGTACAAAGTTTTGGGGTTGGCTTGACATTGGAATTTTGGGTGTTCAGCTAAAGTTGGTGGATGCCATGGCTCCTTGACTTTCATTCAAACTCACAATGAGAAACTCAAACTTTTTTAATACGATTAGTCGAGGTGTGTCTTTCACTTTCTTTCTTTCTTTTTTTTGTTCAGTCTCACACACAAAAAAACGCCAACGTCGGTCAGCCTCAAAAGAGAAAGCGAGAGAGAGAGAGAAAAAAGTTTTTTGTTTCCTCAATTTCAATTTGATTCCACTAAATTTCAAGGGGAATTTGGTTTTTGGTTTTGGAGTCTGTTCTCTAACCTTTCGTTTAGTAAACGGTAAAATAAGCATTGGAACTCCTTTAATCCTTGAATTTTCATAAAACTACATTTTCTCTCTCTCTCTATTTCACTTTGACTCCAAAATTTCTCTTTCATTTTCTCAAAGTGCTTGAACTTTGTTCTTTTGTCATCCTCTTTGTCTTTGACTTGAGTGGAAATATTAATCGCACTTTGCCTAATGCAAACGGTCCGATTCAAATTGACTCTAAAGTTTATTAAACTCACAGACACAGATGGATGACAAGAACATATTGTAAATTATGGGGATCCTGCGGCAGTGTAAATAGTCATTTCTTGGTGTGGATTTACACAATGCAGATTGTAGATTGATTAGAATTTAGAATGCATAAGATTGTGAGCTTCCCTTTGTCCCAGAGTTTTTGCCATAGTGTGCTCATTGTAGACAATTGCCGGCTGTCAGGGAAAACTAAGAGAGAGATAAAACGTTTATTTGTCACTTCAACACAACGATTGTAGCCAAAGTAGACTAAGCAATACATACAAAATACTTTACATTCATTGTAGAAACGTTTAAATTAAATCTTCATACATATAAATATTTATGTCGAGACATTGAAGATATGGTTCTGGTAAATTTGATTTGAGCCACGGATGACATTTATGACGATGTCTTGGATTGTAGTCTTTGGGATTCCGAATCGTTTTCGAAATTCTTCAAAGTAATTTGTGATTGTACCACGGGCTCCTACCAGGAGTCCAATGACTTTGATGTCTTTGATTTTGTACATGGCTTGGAAATAGGGGATACATGGCTCATAGTGTAGCTTTTTTTCTCTGTCCACCTCAACCGGTTGGTCACCGGATTTTTCCATTCGGATTGTGGGGTCAATGAGGAAAGCTTTGTTGGTTTGGGGTTCGATGGCAAGAATGTCGACTCGTTTATTAGAACCGCTGAGGGCTATGCAGTGTAGTTCGACGTGGACGGTGTATCCTAGGAGTTGGAGTGCAGCTGCAATGAGTTGGACGACTTTGTTGTGGCGGGCGTGACGAAGTAGTTTACCGTGTTCGCATTTCCCTAGGACATGAGCGAGAGTTTCAGTCTCGTTGCAGAATCTGCAACGGTTTGTGTCCTGGGATCTACCTGGGGTGTAACGTACGTTTGTCACTTCACCGAGCATCCTTATAGTTGTGATCCATTCCGAGCAAGTGAGCCCTTCCTTGTTAAATAGCCATTTGTTGGCGTTTGGTTGCTCCTTGAAAAGAGTCACTCCACGACCTTTGTACCTATAGCCACACCATTTTTCAAACTCCCGTTCCTTGAGAAAATCCCGAATTTTTCTGGCGGGTTTCCCTGGTGTGTCCGCCAGGGCTTCTGTAAAAACCGCGGGTAGGTCTAGTTTGTCGAAACATTTTTGAAATTCAGAAGCAAAGTCCATCATTTTTTGAATTAAATCATCTTGGTTTTTTGACAGAGTCAAGAGAGAATTATAATTTTGCACAAATGCCTCCCAGACTGATCGAAAGATGCCCAGGCCCTTGTGTTTCTTACTGCAGTAGAGCATGGATGTTGGAGAATCATTAGGGATCATAAGGATTTCCTTTACTCCACTCCGGATCATTGTGTCTAGGTCGTTGAGGAATTCTGCTGTTAGTTTGCGAAGCGGTGCCATTTTAAAGGGGTAAACAAGGGTGGGCCATATATATTGGTTGAGTATGCAGAGTTTTTGGTCTGCTCTTAGAATTGTGGTCGACGAGAGGGTTTTCTGAAGCTTACTCACAATTTTGGATTTGTCGATGACAATTTCATTTTTAAAAGTCACCCCTAAATACTGGATTGTCTCCTCTGGGCCAATGCTATGAATTGTAGTTCCATCATCAAGGATCAAGTCCTCTTTGATTAATTTTCCATCCTTTACGTTTATGCACATGTATTTGGCCATATTGATGGAGAGTCCAATCGATTCAAAAAGGAATTTTGCAAGTTGAACCAAGGCGGTGGCGGACTCCATTGAATTTGCAATGACGGTCGTATTATCCACAAATGAGAGACAAGAAATGTATGAGAGAATTGATTGGATAAAATAACCACATTTTACGCGAATCTCCTGTTCGTCAAGTTCCCTTAAGATTAGGTCAATTCCAAGGTTGAAAATGGTGCGAGAGAGACTAGAGCCCTGAATTGCCCCACATTTCAGATCAATGGGCTTAGTCTTTCCGGATTTAGTCTTGATTCGTGTTACGTTGCCGGTCATGAGATTGTACGTTATATTGCGCAGATTAGAGGGCATCAGTGTGCTGAGAAGCTGCTCATCCATTTGCCGGTGTTCCAATTTGTCAAATGCCATGCGGATGTCCAAGACAACGGCGCAGATGGAGGTTTTATTTGTTTTTGCATCTTGTAGACAAAGGTTTAATTTAGTGGAGTTAATAAGGGTTCCTGGTTCATGAAAAAATCCCTTCTGTGACTCGGAGAACTGAATGAACTGACAGAGCCTTCTGTCTAATACTTTCTGCAAGACCCTTCTGAGAACGCTACAGATAGTTATTGGTCGCCAGTTTTTACAATCACCGGCGTCCCTACCCTTGAAAAGTGGAATTGTCTCGGCCTCTTTCATCTTTTGTGGGACATAGTTCCAATGCATCATAAGGTTGAGGAAATTTGATAGGACAATTGACAGGGATTCTTCATAACGTTTGAGTGTTCGCGGGATCAATTTGTCAGGTCCGGCGCTGCTATCTATTTTGAGCCTTCGGATGGCCGCCTTCATTTCCTCGGGGTCCACTTTGTAGCTTCGGAAAGCGTCTAATGGAATCTGTTCTTCTTTTGGTGGTCTTGGTGCTGGCATGTACAAATCATTTGGAATTCCCCAACGTTCCGAAAAGGATGCGTGAAGAGAGTCGAGGGCAATTTTACATTCCACGGTGTCATCCTGGAGAAGTTTGTTGACACATTTTTTCCTTTGGTTTACGTAAAGCCGTTGTTGCAACTCGTAGTTGTATTTTTCTTTTAGACGTTTTACTTTTCTTTTAGACAGACGCTCGGGATTTGTTCGTTCGTGCTTTGTAGTGCTAGACTCGAAAGCATTCTTGTTTTTCCACATGAAATAGTATTTTTGAGCTGGGTGCTTTGGGCCGGGAAGAAGTCCTTGAAAGGTGAGAAGCACGGTGACAATTTTGAGGTATATGCTATCAAAAGCACCTTCATCTTTTACTTAGAAGCCCATTTCGAGTATTTCCTTGTTTATTGCAAGTATTTCGGCTTCTTGCTTTTTAAATTCAATTTCCGAAGACTGCTTTCTAGATAAGGAATTATCCTCATCCTCGTCATTGGGTGAGTCCAATTCCACAGTTTTATGGGCGGAGTTATACTTTTGGGCGATATTTGGCGCTGAACCTTTGGCGTTTTCAAAATGAATATTTAGCCCATGTTCTTTTTCACATGGTTTTCCGCACGGTGGAATTGGACAAATTAGCTTTCCTTCTTGGGTCACTTGGACTACTTGACCTCGAAAAGTGATCGGACTAGGATTTGCCATTGGAATAATAGATGGTGAGACGGCTAGGAAACCGGGTGGGGGTGGGGGGCATATCCATGTTAACTAGGAACATTTTTTTTTGTTCCAATTCTTTTAAATTGTTCCGAGACATGAAAAACGGTTCCTAATGTTTTCCCTGTAAAATTGCCTATTTTGAAAAATTAAGATACAATAAACCTTTTTTTTTTAAAAAAAAAACATTTAACCACAAAAAATGCCTTTTTTAAAAATTAAGGCACAAAAAATTGTCATTTTTGAAAAATTAACGTACCACAAATACAAATGCCGTTTTTGAAATCTATTACAAGACAGCGGACGAGAAAAATCTCCGAAAGGCAAAATATAAGTTTCAAAGCCAAAACCCATGCAGCTGTTGATCCTTAGAAAAAGGACAAGACAATCTCACATGTGAACGATTTATGACTACAACCAAGCCATATAGTGGGAAATCAGACGAATTCACAGATTGTTTACTTTAAAAGTGGAAATAGAAATGGGAATAAAAATGGAAACAAAACATTAAAAACTCAAGAGACAATTTTCATCTTACATTAAAAGCATGGAAATTTGTACAATATAATAAATATCAGAAGCCAGTTATGTAAAAAATAGAGAAGGAAAGCGAGTCGAGAGTCAAATTTTAATCGTTTTTGCCGATTCCCTGGAGCCCCTGTTAAACCTTCTTGTCTGGAAATGGGTTTATTATTGTACGAGAACGTTTTTTTGTTCGTTTTCATTAGCCGTCCACTGTCGTTGTCATAAAATACTAGATAAATGAACTCAGCTACCAGTCACTCTCTCCTCTGGACACCAATTAAGGAGATGAATTTACATTTCAAATTTCATTGCATATTTGAAGTCAAAAAGGGAGGAAATCTTCGGGTTGAAAGCTGGCTTGAAATTTTTGTCGTGTGACAAAAAGTCTCTGTTTTTAGCCCCATTTAATTAAGATTTATGATGACTTGATCTTGTAATTGTTAAGCAAACTGTCCTTCCCCCAATTCATTATGAAAGACGATGGAATATCTTATGTCCTCTGTTTATTTGTTATTTTATTTCGGGGGAAGAGACAGCCAAAGTCATTGCCCCTCCCCCTTCTTTTCTAAGATATTTCTCCCTTTGTTCTGTTTGCATCCTCATTTATATGTACAACTTTCTCCATCTTTCTCCGGGACAACTCCTTTCTATACATTTTTTAATATCGGAGTATAGACGTGATTTGGCGTCTCATTTAAATCCAGAATAACGTGTGTTTACATACACTTTCCTGCCCATATTATCTGTAGAAACGTCTTCCAGTCGTCTTCTTCTTCCTCTACTTCTTTGTTTTGTGAAATTCTCCTATACTGATGGCGAGTTTTGTTATTGGTTGTGGATTTACTCCAGCTGAGCCACCACATTGTTTGGTCTGGTCTGGTCCAGACTTTATTCAACTCCAGACGTTACCAATTCAATTAGTCCAAGGAGATGATTATACATATAATAAATTATAATTAAAGTCCGAAACTTTTCCTCGTTGTTTTGTTGGTGTGGGTCTGTATTCTCTCTCCATGGATTTGTTTCGTGTGTGTGTGAGTAAAATGAAAAAAGGAAGGGAAAAGGAGGAAAAGGGAGAAAAAGGGAGGATTGCAGCATTCTTTATGGAGTTTTTTCTTTGAGCATTGCAGTAGATAATTTGTTAGGTTGGCTAATGAAAAGATTTCGTGGGATATATCTTACACAGTGAAAGTAATTTTTTTGTATTTTGTTTTTGTGGTGGTGGTGGTTTTTTTGTGTTGGATAGGGAATATTACGTGACAGCAGCTGGTTGGGTGAAACCTAACGAAGTTGGAATCATCTGGACTTCCCGCTCCTACAATCTCTCCATTATCTCTATCTGCTATACTAAAAATGGATCATGCGAGGAGGTGAGAAAAAAAACTTTCTTCCCTCCTTTTCATTCACTTTCTTTCTATATATCTTTTTTCTTTGCCTGCTCTTCCATTTTCATTTGGGAATTGGGAACTACCAACTACCAAATACAGATAAAAACGTCCCATTTCCCTCCCCCCTCCCCCCTTTTTAATGAACATGATAATTTGCGAATGTAAGTATCTGTATGTAGGATGAATGAGATTTGTAATGATTTAATGATGATGCATTGGGTGGGGTGGGGGGAATGGTAGATGTACCGATTAGGGACGGAGAAAAGGGGCTGGGTGGACACGATCCCATTTCCATTCTTCTCGACGAGACCGGACTCGAGGAATTTCATTACAATTGCACCCATCCGAGATGGGGACAATGGATTTTTTGATCATTTGGTCCTGGTGGATGCATTGAATAAACGAAGTCATCCCATTACTCATGGCTCCATGGACATCATTAAAATCAACGCTTGGGATGAAGAACGAAAACTCTTGTGAGTCCCCATTTCCCCAACATTAAAACAACATTAAAAACATTAAAAAAACCCCATTCAAATTTCAAATGCACACATTCCTTTTTAACCTGAGGTAAATGACGATTATTAGTATCATCATCATCGTGATGATTTTGACCCAGTTGGATATTTTTTGGCAATTCAAAAAGAAATTCATTTTCATTTTCATTTCCATTTCCATTGGACATTCAAGTTTGAATAATTCCAATAAAATTCTTTCAGTTCGGGGTTTATTTCATTTCCTTTTATTACGGACGTGACAGGGAATGACTGTGAAAACCTCACACATTTGGTGTAATTGCCCATTCTGAAGTGGGGGAAAAGAGCTTTGTAATTCGACAGGCGGATTTTATGTGGAGTTTCCCCCCCTTTTTTGAGAGGCTTTATTTCCACATGCACGGAGATCCCAAGTGATTTGAAATAGCCACATTTGAAAATAATATAATGCTCATTCCTGCCTAAATTAAAGAATGCACTCGAAAAGAAGGGACCTGAGTAATTTTGTAAATGGAGTTTAAATTGGGAATTGGGAAAGGAGAATGGAGAATTTAATTTGGATTCTCTGTGTGTTGGGTGTGTGTGTTGCAGATATTTCCTGGCAATCCCCGCCAAAACCCCGAAAGAACGTCGACTGTACAGACTGAAAGTGGAGCAGCCCTACAATGAGCACTCACCTGAGTGTTTATCATGTGACAAGATTGAAGCGCTCGTCCCGGCCACGATGCCCAGTGAGAATAAGACAGCCATCGCACATGCAGCCATTGCCGCGGGGAAATTGGCAAAAAAGAAACCAGGGAAAGAGATAAATACGAGTAATACGGGTAAAAGTTTTGGAGGGACGGATGCTGGGCCCACCGTCGGCTCCAATGCGGATCCAAATCAATACAAATTGGATACGGCACTCGGCAATGATCAAAATCAACAACAACAACTAAAAAATAAGGATAAAGGAGGGATGGGGGTGGGACCATCCATGGGAGGGACAGGAAATGAAATGGAAGAGAATAATTTATTTGGGACAAATAGATTTTGTTCCTTTGTCACCAGTGTCCGATTTAGTTCAGCTAAAACTCATTTTATTCTTGAGTGTGGTGGACCGGACGTTCCATACGTGGCTTTGTGCTCTGCCTCCCCAACGAATCTACGCCTTATTCAGGTTTCTCATTCTTAACAATCACATTCTAACCATATAAGTACTTACTTACCTACTGCTTTCACTAGTCTATTTGACACTTTCCCTTCCTCCTTTCTCGAAAGACGACTTGACAATCCTCATCCTTTCCTTTCTTCAGTCTGCCTCCCAAACACTTGAGGACTTGAAGAATTTCAACTCTACATTACCAATTTCCCATCTCCATTTTCCATTTTCCACTTTCTACTTTCCACTTTCCACTTTGTACTTTGTACTCTTTGACCTTTTACTCCATTCGTTTTTTCCTAATCTCACCACTCCCGTCCGTTTCTCCACACACACAGACAGACAGACAAACAGACAGACAATCTGCTGACCCATCTTTCTCCAGTCTTTTTACTACATACATACGATATATCCAATTCCTTCTCATTTTTTTTGCAATGCAAGTTCTCTAGAGACTTGATACGAAATGTCTTTATTTTTTACAATTTTATTCCCTCCATCCGTCCGTCCGTCCGTCCGTCCGTCTGTTTGTCTGTCCGTCTGTCTGTTTGCCTGTGAAACTCTTAAGGAAATTCCACTTGGCTTGTTCCAGTTCTAGTTGTTGCTGTAGCTTTAGAAGAACAAAAGTTTCTCCCCCGAGGGGAACTCGAATAGAAATTTGTATTTGCACACAGTTTCTCTCTTCTGTTTCTTCTTCTTCTGTTTTTGTGTGTGTGTGTGTTTTGTTTGAGATGAAGATGAAGATGAATCCTTGTGTAAAAAAAGGTAGGTAGAGATAGAGCGGAGGGAAATGGATAAGCAGTAGTTGAGAATTTAAAACAGAGACGTGATTGGCTGTGGAATAATGAGATGAGCTATAAAAATATTGGAACTGGCTTCAGGCTGAGGCTGAGGCAGAGAAAGGAGAAAGGAGAAAAAAGAGAAAGAGGGACAGGCAGATATGGGATTGAGGATGAAAAAGAAACAAAAAGAAACAATACAAACACATAAAAACAAAACAAAGAAAGGAAATAAATAAATAAATGTAATTCCAGTTCATTAATTTGAAATTGAAATGGGGCAAATGTCGACTGCTCACTGTTCACTTTTTCATGTGTGTACTTGAGAGAGAGAGATAAAGAGAGAGAGAAAGAGAGGGAGAAAGAGAGAGAGAGAGAGAGAGAGAAATAGAGACAGGAGATTAATTTGGAATTTTGGGAAGGACGGCTGATTGCTGTGGACTGCTTTGAGTGAGTGGGAATTGAAAGGAAAGGAATGGAGAATGGAGAATGTCGATTGTAATGGATTTCTGTCGTCGATTCTCTCATTTATTTTCTCCATCACTTGAATCTGAATTGGTGGAGAGATTCGACTAGAAATACATGAGAAAGTGCATGTAGAAATAACAATAGAGAAATGGAAGTGTAGAGAATGGAAAGTACCGATAGAAATGGAAATGGAGAGAGAATGAGAATGAGTGTGAGTGTGAGGGAGTGAATGAGAGTCCTCGTAAGTCGTATTTATTTCAAGTTGATCTTGAACAAGACAAGTACCGACCGACACGGCGTACTAGAAAAACTAACTACAAATACAAAATACCAAATAGCAAATACAAACTGGAAAGTGAAACTCTATCTCTCGCTCTCGCTCTCGTTCTCACTCTAACTCACACACACATACTATACAGATATGTACCTATGTATGAAATGAAGGAGAAACCCAGTGAGTATGTATGTCTTGTCTACTCACTTGCACTTGGTCCCTGTACCATAAATAACTCACTCCATTCACGTCCACATTCACACACATGCTGCATTCCCTCGAGGCCACTTCATCACATCCCAATGTCCAATATTTTATTGTGATCCTCCTCCATCCACCATCTCAATCAAACAATCCCCCCCTCTTTCTTCCCCTTCATTAATCCTAACATTAATTTTAATGCATCTGTAGAGCTTCAAAAATGAGAGAAAGTCTCTCTCTCGCTCTTGCTCTCACTCTTTCCATTTTCATTTCCATTTAGACATTACAATTTAAACTATTCCGAGTCACTCCCATTGCCTTTATTTGCTTTGAAAAAATCCCAAATCCCAAATTTCCAAAACTCATCATAACCTCTCCTTCAAATTCCTCCGACTTCACATATGAGAATTGATTTGGAAAATGTTGAGAAATGTAAGTGTTGAGTCCATTGTAAATCAAAATATGTATTTCTGTTGTGATTGGATTTGAATGAACATAGATCCTGCAGAACAACGATGCGCTTCGAAATCTAAGTAATTCCATGGCATTCCCGCAAGTGCGGATTTTTGATGTGCAGCTGAATGCGGGGTACACAGTTCAAGTGAGACTTTTACTTCCACCTGGACTCCGAGAGGATGAAATCACAAAATATCCTCTCATTCTCAATGTGTAAGATCCTCCATTTATTTGAACTCTTATATAAAAACAACGAGGGGCGTATAAATAAAATTTTGGGCAATGAAAACTTAAAGATGGATTTTGATTAAGTATGTTTGCGGGGGGGGGGGGGATTTTTGTAAGGGTTTTTTTGGGGGGAGTGGTCATTTTTCCGTTCGTTTCGTTTCATCTAGACTCTAGAGATTTGCCAAGAGGAGAGTTTGATGTGTGATGGGATGTTAGTTTGGTGTGGTATTTGAAAAGGCTTATTTATCTATGGGAGGGAATTTTTCTGCTCTTCCCCATTTCTCCATCTGACTGGGGGGGAGAGATCGAGTAAAGAAAAATGTAATGTAATTTCATTTGGTGATGTGCTTGTGTGTGTACGGTTTTTTTTTTTTTTTTTTTTAGTTATGGTGGGCCGGGAACTCAGTTGGCTTTGGATCGCTGGGGAGTAGATTTTTCAGCCTATTTGGCAAGTAAGAAGGACTACATTGTGGCACAAGTTGATAGCCGTGGAAGTGGTGGACGAGGCTGGGATTTCCAACATAAAGTCTACTATAAACTCGGAATGTTGGAGGCTGAGGATCAAATTGAAGTTGTGAGGTGAGTTGTTGTACAGCCCGAGTTTTTTTTCCCCAATCTTCCTACCTCTCTTTTCCCTTTCCTTTGGCGTTTGGTGTGTACTTGATATTTGGGTTTTGGGGCGAGAGAAAGAGGAGGGGGGAAAAGCTTATGAATTATTCCGCCAGCCATTATTCCACAAGGAATGCTGTACATTCCACAAGGAAAAAACATGTACCATTTTCTAAGATGCTCAAATCTCAAAGTCTCGTATCGTATGTAGGGCCAAGGAATAAGGAATAATGGAGAAGGAAAAGGAAATAAATCCAAAAGTTTGTTTTCCCTTAAATTTTAAATCCCTTTGACCGTCTGCAAGTGTCTACCAAATTTGTAATTTCAACTATTTTTCTCTCTTGGGTTTTTTTTCCATATTTTTTGTACACTTTTTGGTCACGAATATCGCTGGATTTGCTTTATCCAGCAGCTCAAACTGTTTTTTATGCTGCGTTTACCTGGACTTTCTCCGCTGGAGAAAGTCTTTGCCATCTGGTGACGATTCTTGGAACTCTGTTTTCGCTAAGAAGTCTTTTTTTTTTGCCAATTTTATGTAGATAAATGGCACAAAAAAAATCAATTAAGTTTCGTATCAAGTCCAAAAGAAAAAGATTCAAAGTTCAAATTCCATGATTTTTGTATTGTCATCCAAAACAATTGATGCACAATGGATTTTCTTGAAGAGCTCTTCTTTCCCTGAACCGCAATATAGAAAATGTAATGAGGATGAGAGGTTCTATATGTAAACAAACAAAAAATATGAAATATACAATCGGAATTTGTTTGATGATTATTTTCAGGAATTTGCGTGATTCCCTTCATTTTGTGGAGCCGAAGAAAGTTGGGGTTTGGGGATGGAGTTTTGGTGGCTACTTGACAGCCATGATCATTGCAAATAAAGACTCGACAGATTTATTTCAATGTGGAGCCTCCGTAGCTCCCGTTACAAATTGGAAACTTTATGGTATAAATAAAAACATTTGTACACACACATTCACTCGTCAAGTTAATATTAATATTAATATTAATATAATATGTGTATGATATATTTATGATTCTAATATGGATTTGGGTGTTTGTTTATGTGTGTGTGTGTGGATGAATAATTGACAGACTCGGCATATACGGAGCGTTACATGGGGAAACCGAATCTGACAGAGAATTACAAAGGCTATGCAGAGAGTGATGTGACTCAAAATGTGGAGAACTTTGCAAATAAAATGTTTTATTTACTTCATGGGACGGCGGATGATAATGTTCACATTCAACACAGCATGCTCCTCGCCAAGGCTCTCATTGCTAAGAAAATCCTCTTCCGTCAGCAGGTTTGTCTTCGTCGCATGACTAATGAACAGCAGCTCAAATATTTCATATATATTTTTCTTTAAACACACACAAATACAAATATCTGTACATGAGGAATAAAAGGATGAACTTGATTTGGGGGTGTGTGATTTTTTGAATGATTTGTGATTCAGATCTACCCGGATGAACCTCACAGTTTGAAAGGGGTTCAACTCCACGTTCACAAATCCCTTGAAGGTTTCTTTGAGGATTGTTTCCGGAAACAAGCGGACCCTGAGCTCGGAACTGGACTTTATAAAGGAGGAAAATTTGAAGATTTTGATAGGAAATGACTTCAACTCCCCCCTCAAAAAATGAAAAGAAAATGAGGGATCAACTAAACTATACCTTTGATTTATATACATATATTTACATTGAATGTTTGTCTTGCCCCTTCGTCCTTCGCCCTTGAACCCTTCGCCCCCTTCGTCCCTTCACCACGTACCAATAATAGTAATAATTATAATAATAATATCCAATCACCTTAGAAACCTTATTTGAATTACCTGTATATATTGTATACATATTTACTGTATTGATCTATATAATTAGTCTAGTTCACTATATATATAGTCCTAGTTTTTTGTAGCCCTTTGTGGAATTTGTTTTCATTTTCTATATATTTGGAGCCTTGAAATTCGTTAACAATACTTAAAAATACTACCATTAAATAATTAGTTACATAAATATATAAATACGTAGAGAATTAGTTACAAATCTCGTACATCCTGTATTGTAGGGATTGGAAAATCAAGTATATTTGAATGTATTTCTAAAAATATATTTAATTCAAAAAGTGGATTCAAAAAGAAAATCTCATTCTTCCATATAATGAAAAAAAGTGTTATCGTGTAAAAAGTGTGTAAAAAGTAAAAAGTGTGTGCGTGAGTGATTTATCGTCAAAAATCAGTCTCTGTCGAACGCCCTACTGCATACTGGATGAAAATGGAATAAATGTTGTGTACCAGTGGAATGAAAAATGAAAGAATGATTAAATTTAAATTTAAATTAAACATCATCTCCGCTAGCAAAAGTAAAAATTACACATGTACATAAATATAAAAATACAAAATATATAAATAGTTGGGGAAAGTTGTAGAAATAACTTGACGTTTCAGCTGTTGTGGTGCTCTTTGGGAAATTAAAAAATGAAAAGAAATTGAAAAATCTTTAAAAGAGAATACGGAGAAGCCATCTCATCAAATTATCAATCATTGACCTAATTAAATAATGAAATAAGTATTATTAAAATGTACCTACTAAACTAATTAATTAGTTGAATGTACATATATAAAGACAACCCACTCCTTCATCAATTTTACTTGAATAGTAATAATAATAATAATAATAATAATAACAATTAGAAAGCAACAAGCCCTTCAATTCTGTGTTATTAGCTTTTAAAAAAATCATCGTCATTCAACTCTAAAAAAGACTAGATAAAATCAAATAAATGAAAAGAAATATCCTTAAGATTAACATGATAATAATTGTGATTAATAATTACATTACAACTTGTGAATAATCATGATTTCTAATTATATAGTTGATAGTTTTCTCAAGTTTCAACCCTTTTACATATAGACAAAAAAATAGATGCACACATCTAAACAAAAAGAAGAAAAACCTCGCAATCGTGTTGTCGTGTGTACTTAAATACAATACATAGTTTTCATTCTATAACAATTCTCTTGATCAAATCTATATCTATCACATGGATTCTTTCGACGAATAATAATAATAATAACCTAAATTTAATTGTAATTACTAAATAGTAATTAGAAGAAATCAACCAAAGTGCGTAATTACCATATTGGATTTACTCTCTTCAAATCCACCTTTAACAAAAAGCTCTTATCTTATCTTATTGCTTCTATACATATTATTATATTTCACGTAATTCTCTCGATTCTCTCGATTGTCGACCACTCAATTTTCAATAATAATAATAATAATAATAATAACAATAATAATAAAAATGAATCCTTGAAAAAAAAGTTAACTTAATCTTCTTCTCCTTATCCTAATTTTTCCTCTGTGTCTTGTGCAACAACAACAACAAAAAAAATCTACGTACTTAGAAAATCAAACACATTTTAACTATACTAATAATTCTTAATAAATAATAAATCTATATTAAAGAAGAAAAATAAATAGTGTTTTTTTGGAAATTCTCTATATAAAGGATTTCTCAAATGACGGATATTCGCAGTGCGCAATATATATAAAGTGTACATAAAATATAATAATAAATAGACATAGATAATCATCATGTTTCAAGAGCTGGAATGTTGGAAAAAGAAAAAGGAAAAAAGAAAGTGAGATTGAATTGGAATTTGAATTTGGACCACGAGTACGATTTTTTTCTTGTCTTTTGTGTGTACAGTTGAGAGAGGAGAAAGCCAGAACTGCGTGTTGTTGGGGAAAGTGAGAGGAGTTTATATATCTTAATAATACATAATAAAAAAAAGAAAAGAATTACATGTATGTACTAAATAGTATATGGACTATGACTATGACTATGACTGTGGATAAGTGATCCTAATTTAAAAATTCAATGAGGTAAGTTTAAACCCAAACAAACTATAGTTATACAACAAAAACAAAATGAAATCTCTCATGTACATTTTTAGATATTAAATTATATATCTATATCTATTTATTAGTATATTAAGTGAGCATTCATGTACGTTTACTCCCCTCCTTTTTCTTCCTTTTTCTCAAGTACGTTGTACGTACACATATATATAAATATACTGACATGACGGATTCGATCGATATCAAAGCAGAATCCACATACACAAGATGATACTAATATTACACACACAATGACAGATCCCAGAATATTATTATTATTTCAAATAAAATAAAAATATGTGCATGCTCATCAAATTTGAATTTGAAACAAAAAAATGTATTTATGCAGCTTTCAATTTCACTTGACTTTTTCTAGTCAGAGACTCCACTCATAAGTACATGACCTTTTTTTTTTAATATAGATGATGGGAAAGGAAATTTTTTCCGTTACATTAAATGCGTTAATTAGTGATGATGATGGATGAGGTCTCTCAAATGTTATGCAAATTGGTAAATAAGAGCAAAAAAAATAGGGCTTTTTTTTTTTTGGCAAAAAGCACAGGAAGTCATCATTTTTATTTAAAATTCAAACCATTTCTTTCTCTTTTGGAAATCTATTCTCATTCCTCGTGGTAGACTTTCTCTCTTTTCAAATCTAGATGATCCACTGTCGTGTGTTTTTGTATACTGTGTGTGTGTGTGTTTGTGTGTCTCTCCATCGATCGTCATTTCTTCCTGCGCGTGGAGAAAGTTCCCATGCAGAGATCCGAGAGAGAGAGATACACATGGAGAATTTGTCTGCGTGTCTATGTCTGTGTCTGTGTGTATAATAATACTTGACATTATTTAATATACAGTTGAAGATTTGATACAGATGCACACTCGCACATCACAGATGTGTACAAGATGGAAAAGACACCACCACGTTCATTCATATACTATACACTAGATTTTGGTGGTGTTCCTGTTGTTTTGTCTTGTTCTTGTTTCGTTTGGGGAGTCTCTTCATTTCCACCTTTTCCATATGTAAAATTGACTGGACTTTTATGTATAGAGATGAATTGTTCAATTATGGATTATCAAGTGGAGTGCCCTTTACATACAGATTTATAATCATATTCATAACAATAACGATAACGATAACAGTAATAATAATAATAATAATATTTGTAATAACAATAATAATAATAATAATGAGGATTTCATATGACAACTAGAATCCTGCTCATTTCCTTGATTTCCATATTTGGAGACAACAATGAGAGCTAAATGTACAGAATAAAATGTTCCACTTTTCAATATAAATACGAACGAACAAGTGTTTAGCTAGATAATACATTGAATGTATTACAATAGTAATGGTAATATGTAGTAATAGTATAAGCATGATGATATAAAGAGCATTTCTAAGTCCCTTATCATTATAGTTTTATATTATCCTTAATACTTATTTCTTCATCATGCGGACAATTTCTCTATACATATTTACTGTATTGATCTATATAATTAGTCTAGTTCAATGATGGAGATGAGTGTGTGTGTGGTGGATCCTTTTTTCCTGGGGGAATATAAATTTTGTATTTTGTAATTATTATTATTATATTATTATTATTATTATTATTATTATTATTATTATTATTATTATTACAAATATCTATAGATTAGAATAGAATAGAATGTAGATGATATAAGATCCACAGTTACATTGTATATTTTTATATTTATATATCCTTTAGAATGAGTACCTTTTTTCATTTTTCATTTCGAAATTTAAATCCTCCCCACATTACTTTTCTCGTAATTCTGGTTCTCGACAACTTAAAATATGAAATATCGACGACTATATTCAGTATATTTAGGTAAATGTCTTATGATTATTATCTTGTGAATGAATAAATCTACAGTGTCCCTTTTTTACCTTTCACCTTATATTTAATCATTTTAATTATAGATATAACGTCATCCCAATCAATCATCTCTATCTTTTATAAACTATGGCTATAATCTCGCTCATAACTTATTTATAAACTCTTCAAGTCAGGTATTTTTTATCCCTTCTTTCATCCCAACTATACATAGGACCTATATTATAGGTATATATTTTCTACTTCTACGTCATTCATCCATTTTTTCCAAAGCATATAACACAAATTGAAATAGAAAATAATTTAGGGGGGGAGGGAAAAGTGCTCTCGTCCAATTAAAATTAAACTCTTTCTCCACACATACACACTTGACAATTATTAGCATAAAGCAACGCACACTTGACAGTGTAATTTGTAATTTTTTTTTATCACAGATTCTTCAACAAAATACGACAGACTTAATGAACAATTTAACATTAGAACTACATATATTTTTTTGTTAATTTTAGACTATCGCTAAAGGAGGAAAGAGAGATGAAACGGGTCTGTCGTCTATGTATATTTAATTTCTAATTTAGTGTACATTCTCTCTCGTCATTTCAATTTCAATTTCTCCTCCATTTGTATGCAAACATTTAACTTTAGCAAGCTAATATTAATTTGAGTACAACGAGCAATTCATGGCTATATGCTGACTTAACAAAAACTGTCCCTGACAGACTTTTTATGTAGTGAAAGCCATAACCTACATAGAAATAACAGTTTAATTTTCTCCTGCGGTGAAACGGTGAGACGGTTCACTTTATCCGTACATATTTTTAACTACTTAGGTATTTATGCGATAACCACAACAACTTTCATTAATGTATGGTTATAGTTTATAGAATGTCAGTAGGGATTTTAATTTCCGATTTTTTTAAAGATAATTTCAGACTAAAATATCCAGATAAATGATAAACGTAAAATTTGTACGATATTTGACTTTGATATATAACTCTGATACTTTGCTAAATACTTGGTGCTTTTTGTATAGAGATTATTTTTGGGATTTTGGATTTTTTGACCCGCAAATAACAAAGTGCAATTTATAATTATAAATTTTCGGTATCCCGTTAAAATTAAAGGATGCGAGGAAACGGAAAAGTGGTGAACGTTCGTTAAATGATGAATCATACTGGATTTGCAGTTTTTGACAGGAAATTGTGTTGGCTTAAAGTATGTTTATTTACACAAGATTTACAAGTTGCACCTTGATTCAACATCGTCAAGAGTTATATATCCATTTTAGTTCCTGTTGACTGAAATTCCCATGATGGAATTCCTTTCAATTTACAGTAATTAAATTTAAATATCCACCGTCTAACAAGATAATTTTGTAGCAGTAAAGTTAATCTCATCTCATTCTCATGTGAATTTATGATAAAATAGAGGTCAATTTGAATTTGAGTTTTCTATCTGTCAATCGTTTTTTCGTTTTCGTTTTTTAGTTTTTACTCCTTTCATTTACACACTGCATTTCCTACTTATTAGAATAAAAATTATTATTATCATGTTGGTAACAAAGACTTGCCATTCGTCACATTTAAAACTATTGGACTCTCTCAGTCTCCTCGTTTGTCTACATTTTCTAATGTCTAATAACATTTTTTTACACACACCAGGGAGAAAGCATTTCTGCGAATTCATATTGAAATTCCGGGTATATTTCTACACACATTTAACAGCTTAAATAAGGTCAAAATAATGATAATGATAATAATAATAATACTTTTACAGCATAATTTGTTATGGCTAATTTATATATTTACAAAATGGTCAGCTGTCTCTCGTCCTTCATGTTTTTTTCATGTCATGAGGGAACGATCGTGGTTTGAGTCCAGGAGACTTAAAATGCATTTTCTGATAGTACTATACGCCACAAGGAACTATGGAAAATCATTTTCGTTTTTTCCATTCATCGTCCTTTGCATAAAGATAAAGATAAATTGTTTACCTTTTTTTGCTGTTGTTGTTCATTCATCAACTTGAACTTATTATAAAGATAGTCCACTTTTTTTTATCTAACGATATTTACAGATAATAAGCATTTTCCCTACCTTATTTTTGTTATATCATAATTATAATTATATGTCTTGACGCTAAAATCCTTAATTATTTCTCAACTTTCGTATTCTTTCTTTCTTTCTTTCTTTCTTTCTGTCATTCATTATTCATGCACACAAAATGGGAGAGACGGAGAGAGCACTCACTGTGGAATATATACATAATTTTTCAATTTCAACTTATTGTTAGCATTTAATTAAAATAATTACACACAATACTAAGTACAAAATTAAGGGATACTTGTTGTTTCTGGATATTCCAATTCCAAATCTTCAAAAATGTGATTACAAAATGTCTACTCGTATCTCTGTAGATTGTAGATTTGTAGATTTATAGATTTGTAGATTCCGATGGCTCATATCATGAGTTAAAAGCTATACAAACTCAACTACGCAACTATGTACTTTGGCTCCTGCTTCTATCCATAAGTTTATAGTTTTACAATGTTACAATGTTACGATATCATAATTCATAATGGACTGTTTCACTTGGTAGTTTCACTTGGTAGTTTCACTATATGGCTCAAATCTCGATTAAAATATAGTCGTCGTCGTCGTAAATATATTCACAATAGTCTTTTCATAGTGGAGGATTGTAAGGATTTCTCTACGGATAAAAAGGGATGAGTTTTGAAAACCAAAACCAAAACAACTTGATTGAACAAGGTCAATAGGGAACTATATTTAGGATTAATTGAAAAGAATTGGTAAAAGGAACAAATGAGAGTGTATACACCTAATGCAAAAAATAGGGGAGGGAGAGAAAGAAAGAGCGTTCATATTTATGTAGTAAAATTGACTATGGAGATCGATCGACGACTACAATTTGATACCAAGGAAATTTGCTTTTTCCCAATCTTCAAAGTCGATGGGATCAAAGGAAGAGTCTATAAAAGTTTCCATGGTGCCGTACAAATGATCTTGAACTCCTTTCAGGTCATGCCCTTCATCCGGGTAAATCTAAAACAAAAAACCAGAATCAAATTATACAGTCAGTTTTTGTATTGGTAAATTCTCATTAATGAATATCCGTGAACATTGTAGGGAAATAAAGTATGTAAATGGGTGGGGAATAAAGATAAAAGGGATTTGATGATGGTTTGAACTAGATCGTAAATCGTCAATCGTAAATCGTAAATCGTTTAGATTGTGATAAAAGTCGTCTTACTTGTTCCTTGAAAGTGATGCCTTTACTGATGAGTTCTTTAGTGAAATGGAGGGTGTGTTGAAAGTGCACGCTGTCATCTGCCGTCCCATGAATAAGTAGGAATTTCCTATCCCGTAATTTCTCGACGATTTCCTTCCTCGTCACGTCCGCTTGCTCATAACCCCGATAGTTATCCGAAAAATTCGGCATCCCCATGTACCGCTCCGTGTACACCGAATCTACACACACAAATCACAAAATACAATACCCCATAAATATTAAATGCATAGTTGTTTCATTCTATCAACTGACAACTACAAAAAACTAAGGAGTTTCTCCGAAATTACTAATTAATTTTCAAGCTGTATACATGTATACAATATATCGTATGGATTTGATTGTCAAAATTATGTTTGGTTGGATGGATTCTCTGTCAATTTCAGACAGAGAGAGAGATTGACAGCATGTGATCTGTTTTTGAGAAGGGACGTGAGAAATGAAGCAGGTGAAAAAGACTGATGCGGATTGTTCAAAATCCCAAACTGTGATGGACATTGTCATAAAATGTAACGAGTTGAGAGAGAGAGGATCAGAAAAACCCGCATAGTAATTAACAATTATTGACAGGGAATCACAGGGAATGGACAGGATTGAATGATTTGTATCGTAAATCGTACATTGTCTGTCGGATGAGAAATCTTTTGCAATTAGTAATGGAAATGGGATTGGATTTGAATGTACTTACCATAAAATTCCCATTTAGTGACGGGGGCAATGGCAATGCCACATCGAAATAGTTTCGTTGTGTCCTGGGCGAGAATGAGAGCGGCCACGTAGCCACCATAACTCCGTCCCCACACGGCCATATTCTCCACATCAATGAAACTCAAATGATCCTTCAAATATCTGCAATACATACAAATACACAAGGACAAAATTAGCATTCATTCATTTACATTCAAATCATCAAAGCTCAAATCTGACAGATAAAGATAAGACTTGATTGTGTACAAAATATTCAACTGAGATTCTCATGTTTTCCATTTTCCATGACTTCACATTCTTATTATTATTAGTCCAGCAGGGAATATTGAGAAACTTTTAAAATAAATAAATAGCTCTGTGTGTATTTATTTTATTTTATGGTGGCTGCTGCTGCTGTGGATGAAATGAATGTGTGTTGTGTTGCTTCGTGCTCATTCCTCGTCTTCACTTGTTCTCTCTCCTGTTCCCAGAGCTATTAAAATAAACTGTAGTAGTAGCAATGAAATCCAGCTTGCTTAACAGTCCGCGTGCAACTTGTAACGTGTAATCGACATGAACATGAGACTTCTCTGGCCAAAGTCGGATCGATAAAAACTCACTCTCTTTCCTCTTCGTTCTCTCAAACTACGCAGCTGATTCTGACTCGAGAAACCAGAAACCAGTAGTACCAGCACCAGAAATACATATAGTATCTATATAGCCATAAATAGCAGAACCAAAGGCAACGCACTTTACAGAACATACCGTTTTTTCCGCCTGCTTTACCGTAAAACTCACTCTGACTTTCTCATAAAAACAAAACCCTGATTTTTCTTTCTTCTTAAATGAAATTTCCTATATTTCCCTTGAGAAACTCAAAGTCAAAGTTCTCAATTCTCTTACTTCTACCACCTTAAGTGAATGAAAGCTTTTAAAGCATTTCCACCAAAAATTATTACAATCCGACTTTCCACACACATTTTTTCCAGGTGTGGAAAGGGAAATATCCAAATGGAAAATGGAAAATGGAAAATCGTGCAGAATAGAAAAAAAAATAGTTTATTTATTTTGACTCGTGTCTTAATCTTTTGAATGGCAAATGCGAATGCGAAAGAGAATGCAAATTCAGAATCGAGTACATTCATGACTCATGATGATTTCATGGGCACATTTTTTGGAAATCATTTCGCATAGGCTTACGCAATGTCTAAATATAAGAAGGATTTTTTTCGTCTGTACTTCGTACTCATATTTTCATATACTATCTGTTGGGAAATGATGAGGGAACGGCTCTTCAAGTCAACGTCAATAAGGAATGGAGAGAAAGTAAAACGAGAGAAAGAAAGAACTCGGAGAAATTCACCTTTGATATTGAAATGTGAAGCGTACTCTTGAATTGAGCAATGAAAAGAATTTCTGTCTGTCTGTCTCTCTCTCTCTCTCTCTCATTCTCTCTCTCTCTCTCTGGTTCTTTGTTCGAAAATTCTAAATTCCAAATTGAGAAGAAGAAGAAAGAAAGAAAGAAAGAAAAAAGTGAAAGTACAGTGGGGGAGAAAGGAAGTCGACTTTGAGAAGATAGTTAGTCGGGAAATTCTAAATATCAGTTGGAGGATAAAGAGCTCACGGTATAGATTCCATCTTTCATATTTTCATATTCATATTGAATTCATCTCCTCTTTCTTTCATCCCCATGGAAATGAAGAGTAGAAAAAAATCAACTTCAATTTCCCCCCATTATACTCTCTCTCTCTATCTATCTGCACATTTCCCCCCCTTTTTTTTTATTTGGAACAAAAATAAGTTTTCATCTTCCCATATTGTTTTTTTCTTTCCTTTTTTTCCCTGTCTCCTTTTTCTATAAGAAAAAACATATGAAATAAAATTGATTTGATATATAGAAAAGTTTCGACATTTCCTCAGCACAATCTGTTACTATTTCTTTTACAAGTTGAATGTTGATGCAAAAAAAAATTCATCGAATTGGTTTCTTCCTTCTTCCTACTCTCGCCAACTTTCTCTTTCTGTTCGAAGAAGTAGTTCGTCATTCCAAATTCCAACCAAAAAAAAAAAAAAGAGGCAGAGACGGCCAAGAAAAAAAATCATGGAATGTATATGTGTTTTGTTGTTGTGGTTGTTGTTGTTCTTACTGAATGACTTCGAGTTGATCAGTGACATCAAAAGTCCCAAGTTTTCTATAAATGGAATGACGGACGTTGTCTCCTTGAAAACCCGTCCCGCGACCATCTATTTGAGCCACAATAAAGTTTTTCTGGCTGGTCAAATAGGTTGCCCAGGATATTCCCCATTTCTCGGAAACCAGTTGAGAACCTGGAGCACCGTAGCTATTTTTTTGAGGAGGGGCGGTCGTAATTATAGTAATTTAATTGTGTAGCAATTAAATGCACGCGCAAGTTTTTCCAATATTTTTTTTTTGGGGGGGGGGGCGTTCGTGGATCGTCACATTAAAAATCCGGAGCAGATAGTCCAAGAAATCCCCATTAAGATTAGAGAAAGAAAGTTATTTCCATGAGAGCAGCGAGAGACATCAAAAGTTTCCCAGGTGCAGGAAAATATCCAATTCAAGAATCCATCCAAGAAATGAAATTAAAGAGAGAGAGAGAGAGAGAAAGAAAATGAATTAGATTTGGAATAAACTACAGATATTGTATTATGTATGAATGGATTGGTAAAATGAAGGGAAATAGTTCGTACACATGAAGGACGAGTGGGAATTTGAATTCTTCATCTTCACGAAGTCCAGGAGGGAGGAACAGTCTGACGGGGGCATGATAGCCACCGCTCACTTCCACTTCAAAAGTTTTGACGAGGGGTAAACCCATGCCGGACACTTCCTCTTGAAGTTGAGTATTATTATTGAGAATGAAGAGAAGGCGACCAGTGGGGGCAGAGTGAAGTGTCACTGTGGGTACCGGACCCAAACACTCCCGCACAAAATACTTGTGATCTGGACTAAATATCACGTTATTGTACAAACAGGCTGGGGGTCTCCATGATGTGTTGGGCACTGAATTGGCGCTTGTTCTCAATGTCGACGATGACGATGACGAGTTCCCATTCGAACTCCCATTGGTCTGCTGCTGCTGCTGTTGACTACTCACATCATCTCCTGCTGATGATGATGATGGTGCAATGAAGGGAACTGTGAAGGGATATAAAACGGTGGGCTCTTCCGGATCTTCCTTCTCCAGGGAATCATTATTTCTTCCCGTCGTCGTCGTCACACTGATAATTGGACACGTCAAACAGACTGGTGAGAGGATCACTGTGGAATTCGTCGACTTCTCTGCCGCTCGGAACAAATGACGATGACCTGGTTGTCCTTGCGGAGCTGCTATGTAATATCTACAAAATATCACCACACACAACATCAATACAATCCATCAATCCATCAATTCATCAATTTATTGACTCCTTTAAACAATCCTTTCTCATTTTCACTTGTACAACTTTCCCGTCACCAAAACGAAAACAAAAACTCTTACTGAATGAACATCAAAATGTATAGAGAGTGAAAACATTGGGGGTGGATGAAACGGCGTTGAAGAAACTGAAAGTGTGGATAAAGAAAGAAGGAAGTAGGAAAGAGATTCAGGTGGGAATACAAAAGTGTCTGTGTGGATTTTATATTTGTATTCTCTCTCTCTCTCTCTCTCTCCAGTACAGACATTGAAAATACACGGAGGCAATATCCGAGCCTTTTTGTCTGTGTCACGTTCCACGTGAGAAGAGAAAAAGGAAAGGAAAAAAAAAAATAGTTTCATCACAAAGAGACGCTCGCTCGTCGGCATGGCATGGCTACTTGGAACACGCGATGGGACACAAGTGAAGAGGAGAATGAGAAATCCGTTGAGTTGCGACTAAATCAATTTAGAATATTGAGGAGAGCGTGAGAGGGCCTCCGAGTCCCTCCCAGAATACTAATCGCCACCAAAATTGAATGGGAGAGAAAAGAGAGAGAGAGAGAGAGAGTGCGAAAGAATTTTTTGGAGAGAGAGAGAGAGAGAGAGGGAAATCATTCTCAAGTGTTTTATATTGTGGCTGAGTTTTTTTCGGTGAGTGAAAGTATGTGGACGGAAATGTCTCTGTGGTGAAATGAGAAAAGGAGTGAGGAAGAGAGAGAGAGAGGGAGAGAATTAGAGAGGGATTACGGTTGAAAATCTTACATGAAATGGTTGAGTTGGTCCCAGGCTACAATTTGAGTAACTAGAAGTGAGAGAGAAAGAGAGTAGAAAAATATAATAGAATAGAATCAGATTGAGGTTGAGATTGAGATTGGGATTGAGAGCATTAGACAATTTGTTTCACATCCCATCACATTTCATATCGCTATATATTGTATCGTAAGTACATATTGGATTGTGGTGGAAGGGTCATGAATAAAGGATGTATACCTTCGTAGGGTCCGTGGGTGATGGGGATTTCTTTACGGGTTTCTAAATCCAGCCAGACGACATGACGGAAAAGTCCGGCCTCTCCATCCCTCCATGGAACACGAATAAGACAACTGGAGCCATTCATGGAGAAGAATGGTGGGTCCGTAAAGTCCAACCAACCCGTTCCCCCATTCTTTATCGTGTGCACCTGATATTTAGTCATCGATCGTGAACAAAAGGACAAGTCAAAGTTAACTTTGAGACGAGTTCAACTTTCCTTTTTTTTATGATTGTTTTATACTTTTATACAAATAACTTAATATATGCTAATAATAATAATAATAATAATGAGTATGTAAGATATGTGTGAGTGGAGACAAGTTGATAATATGTAATAATAATAATAATAATAATAATAATAATAATGGACTCACCTCTTCGCAAAACCATGAAGAATGCCGGCATATAGAAATAATTGAAACAGTTTGCTTGCGATTCATCCAAATGGCAACTATCGAGTCGTTGGTGATCCATCGAGCATTTGAAAGGTAGTGCTCACTGTCAATTCAATTCCAATCACAATCACAATGAGAATCCATCCATCACAATCAAAATCAAAATCCAACTCCGAGGAGAGCTTCTGGATGTATATAAATGAATGAAATTGAAACTCTGTGTGTGTTTCTCACCTGGACTCGACGGAACTTGGAGGTTTTACTGGGTTTGATTTTGTTGGATTATTAAAATTGACTGCCCAAAGTTTCACTTCTGGATTTGCAGTCCCCGTCTACCAAAATCATACAAACACAAACACACACACACACACACAACCAAACATAAAATACATTAGACAAGTTCAAAAAGTAAAGTTAAAGCTCAACTCATTGATTGCGAGCACTGAATGGAACAATCAAAGTTTTCGAGAAAAAAAATGGAGGGGAAAATTTGTTGGAAAATTGGATATGGAGAAAGGAGAGGAGAAAAGAGAAAGGAAAAGGAGGAGTGAGGGGTGAGTGGGGGGAGTCAAGAGAAAGTTTTCTTTGCTTACTTTTGGATAACGAAGTTTCCGAAGTTTTGGGTAGGGCAAACTGTCTCCATACCACGAGTAAATGGATTCGCCGACGAGAGAGTCATTAAAACTGGCGTACAGGAGTTTCTGTCCATCCGGCGAAGGCCACAATGCGGAATGGCTCTTCAATATTTCCTCTGTAACAACAGGAAAATCCCATCATATAATAAAATATACAGATACGTCGTCGTCGTCATGTCAATTATCTGGAGGTGAAAACTACTACGGAATTATCTTCAAATATTCATGCTCAATTCCCCAAGTAAAATCCTATCTGTATATTTAACTCTTAAAAATAATTAAGAGTCAATTCCTTAATAATTAAATGAGCTCAATCTCAATAGAATTTTCTCTAGTCTCTAAAACTCTGCTGAAGAAAAGAACCTAGACTGAACGGGCTCTGTCTCGGAGAAAATTACGACCAGAGCTCAGGTCGAGCTCTGTGTAATTTCCTTGCTCAAATATTTAACGGAGAGGTGAAATAGAGTTGAAATTTCAAAGAAATTTTATGTGGGATAATTTGAGAGTAACAAACTTTGTTGGCTATCAGAATAGAGAGACGATGAGATTTCCCATTAATTGTATTCCCTCTCTCTCTCTTTCTCTTCTGTTGTGAAGGGGGGACCGACGGACGATGGAACAAAGTAAATGGAGGAGCTCTTAAGATTCCTTTTGAGATGTGTGTTTCTTCATTTACAAGTCAAATGAGTCAGCTGTGTGCTCTGAGCGATGGCCTCCGTCTCGTTTGGGAAAATTGCCATTTTGTAGGTCATCAAACGATCCATAAACTCCAGAGGACTGAACTCAACCCCACGTAAATTTCACCACGTTTAACTGGAAAACTGTCTCGAGTCACAGAGGGAGTCGAGGATTCGAGAAAGGAGAAAGAAGAGAGAGAGAATCCCAATTACTTAGCTCTACATTTTACTCTCCCTCTCTCTCTCTCTCTCCTTGTCTCCACCCGTAAACGGTAAATACCCATTGAAATTTATGTGCAAAGGGGGAAAACTCTCTCAGCTCTTTCACTTTCACATCTCATTCGCCAATCTCCAATCTGAACGACAGATCCGGCCAAGACGAAGAAGAACGACAGTGAAAGTGAAAATGAAAATGAAAGAGGGAAAAGGGGAATTCCATTCTTTTCCATCCTCGACAATGAAGAACTTTCTTCCCTTTAAATTTGTTTTAATTGGGCATGGAACGATCTGTAGGATTTTTGTACGAGTGAGAGAGAGAATGTGATGTTTGTGTGTGTGAGTAAGTACCTTCATAGAGCCAGTCAGGGATTCCATTGAAAATGGTTCCAGGGCGTCCCGTTTTAGTAATACGATAAGTTCGTTGGATCTTCACATCCGGTTTATAATAAATATCATTTTGGTAGACAAATAATAAACCGTTCCCTTGTCCACACCACGTGGCGTATTGAAGCTCCGGCTGCTCTTGATCCCGATTTGTGTCGTCAAATGGACTCAACGGAACTTGAAACCTATTTCATTTATCATTAGTATACGATATTATTCAAATAATACCAAAATTGACCAAAACAAAACAAGAAAGGAATATTTTTAGTTAGGGATTTGAAGGTAAACAACTTACTCGTTTTGGATGTCGTAGACTGTGTATTTGGCAAGGTAGGAAAGTGTCCAGACGGGGCGATCGTCATGAACGAACAAAATGAAACGTTGGTCCGAGGAAATTGAATAGATTTGCGCATTAAGTTGTCGCTAGAAAAATTGAACACACACACACAAAAAAATCTTCATTTTCTTCCCCGAAAAATTCATTTCCCCAAGAGAAAAGTGAATAATTAAAATTAAAATTAAAATATTAAAGGAAAGCAAAGCCAAGCTTAATGTTTTTAAAAATGAAAATCACAAATTGCAAATTTCAAAAAATGAAAACTCGATTTTTGCAGTGTGTGGAAACTTGAAGCTTAATTGTAATTGCCTTTTCCCACGAGCATACATGATGGAAATGTAGGAATCAATTCAATTAAAAGTAAAAGGGCCCTTCAGCAAGGATAAACGAGAGTATAACGGAGTATGAAAATGTTTTCAACAATTTAATTGAGTTACTCTCCATCGTGATAAAAGTTTCATGGTTGAGAGTCAAGTTAATTCCCATTAGAAATCAGAGCCCAGAACCTTTTAAATAGAAAGCCGAATAAATTGAAGGGAGAGAAAGAGAAAGAGAGAGAGAGAGAGAGAGGAACTCGAGTTTTTCCTCATTACAGATATTTCATGTGGAGACTGCGGAAGAGTGACGTTGAACATTTTAAATAAAACTACTGTGAACTGTCGACATGGAAATGGACAGGGAGTTGGAGATTGCGACGAACGCACACACGCTTGTTACCAATTCAATACATTTGGAGCCAAAAATTCCCCCCCCCCCCCCGTTAAAATGGAGATAGAAAGTGAGGAGCTTTGGGGTTTATTTATTTATATGGGACCACGTTACATTTATAGCTGACTCTGACTCTGACACTGAACTGAGAGTGACATGCTCTCCTGTCTTATTTCTCTCTCTCTTGTTGTCTGTCGACACATTGATTGAAATATCAGGAGAAAGTCGAGGGACGCATTAGAGTGAACTAACTCGCTTTCTCTCCAGCCGTTTTTTCTTAGTGGTTTACATAAAACTGAAACTTCTTTTTTGTCGTCTTGGATTTGCTTGGAACAATTCCCTCTTTTCCCCCTCCACTTTCTCTACTATAACAGTTTCTATTCCTATTGTGTTTTATACATATATGACATCGTGTAGAAAGCTCAGTCAACTGCCTGAGCGATTACGATTAGTAGAAAAAGGAAAAAAAGAGAGGGAAAGCAAAGTGGAGTAGAGTAGAGGAAAAAAGTGGTCGTCAACAAAGCGTTACAAAACAATAGAAGTGTTTTCCCTCTCTCTTTCTCTTTCTCTCTCTCTTTCTCTCTTCAATCTCCTCCTTTCGTGGCTCTATAGTTTAGTTTTGGGGTTTGGCATAGGTGTGGGCAATTGCTGGCTCACTGGTTGGTTCCTTGGCATATGGAACAGAACCGAACAGAAGAGAATAGAAGAGAACTGAAAAAAAACAAGGGAAAAGAAGAACAACAGCCGAGCCAGCCCACGGATATTATTAACTCATATGTACGAAACGTCGCACAGAAATATACACACGCTTATGAGGAGGGAAATGGTCCACCGTCCACAGTTTATACAGTCCATACAGCCAGGAGAGATTAGCTTGTAGCCATTCCTTGTTTCCGTACGATAAAGATTCTGCCACGTCCTAATATAGCAATAGTAATAGTAGGGAAAGCAGAGGGAGAAAAAAGACACACACGGATACTTTTTTTTCTTCTTCTTCTTCTTCTTTGGGGGTTCAGCTTCATGAAGGAGAGAGAGCGAGAGAGAGAGAGAGAGCGAGAGTGAAAGTACGAAAGGAAGAGGAAAAAATAAAAGTGAGAGCATTCAGTTTCACATTTAGACTTGAGAGAATGGGAGACTCTCTCTAGTCTCCAGTCGTGTCTTCACAACTTGAACTCAACTTGCTCCATTCAATTTGCACTTCTTTCACAGCTGACGTGTTTCAATCATCCCAACTCCACTTTCTCTCCTCAATTTTTAGCAAAATTATATATATATATTATATATATAGAGCTACATTTAGAGCTACGCCAATCAAAAAAACGAGTCTTGAAATCCGCAAATCCTCTGCCAAATCTCTTGTCGTCCTCCTCACAAAATGTTGGGCATGGACAAAGGAGACTCGCAAGAAGAAGAGATGAAGGAAATATATAAATAAAATGAGAGAGATATTTCTTCATTAGCAACAAGTTAACACTTTCCGCTAACGATAAGTATTCCACCAGACCACCACGTTTTCAACCTTTCCTTTTTTTCATTTCTCATTTCTCTCAACTGCTATACAAAAAAAAAAACGAGGGCTCAAATGAAATTTTGCGCGTGATTACATTCGTATATTTTTGTTTTGATGATCAAAAATGATTACGAAACTGAATTATTTTTTTCCAAGCGCGATTTCTTATTTCTGATTTCTGATTTCAGTAATGTATAATTTGAGGATTTAATAATTTCCCAATGTTTCAATGACGAATTTGTACAGTCTGAAAAGGTTGAGAAATTCCCAAACCGTGAATGGATTGATTTTTTTTTTTTGACGTGTTGTTTTATGATTTTATGGTGAAGTTTTCGGGTTTTTGGTTGGGTTGTGGTATGACATGAGGGGGGAAATGTGAAGGAAATGTGGTGAAGAAGTTGGATGAAACGAGATGAGAAAAGGAAAGGCGCGGTTTCTCTGGCTCAATCAAGCAGAAATAAAAGTTTGATGGATGACACTCGAAACTCTTCACTTCACAGTTCGTAACGTAACCAACTCGGGATATTCATGCCAAAAACTTTAGTAGCGGATTTTGGCATTGGACGCATCTCGCTCTCTCTCTATCTCTCTCTGTCTCTCGGCTTCTGTTTTAAGATTATCCTTCGTGGTAGACGTGGCCAAAAAAAGGGTAGAAGAAGTTGAAAAAAAAAAAATCTCCGACGAGGGTGATTTTCCTTGCACAAGGAGAATCTTGGGGTTTGAGACTTGATTCTCTAGCTATGGAATGTAGAATAAGAAATAGTTGTTTGATTCTGATTCTGATTTCAGTCTGCTCCCATCCATAATGTAAAAATATATATAGAAAAATGCTATGAGTTTCCAAGTTTTGATGTGGGAATTGATGGGGATCAGTCAAGAGGAAATAAAGCAAGTTAGTGGACTTGCGTGTGGGATCCTCAAAGAGAGAGACATTTAGCAGGACAGAAAGAAAAGATAGAAAACATCAGAGAGAGAGAGAGACAGAGAGAGTCCCAAAATAATCTCTGCACGAAAGTTCAAACAAACAAAAAGGAGAGAAAAAGTTGTCACTTTTCACTCAAAACTCAAATATCTCAGTCATCCCTTGCAAAAACTCCATTTGCAACGTAATATCTGTTTTTTAAAAAAAGGAGAAATGGAGTGGAATCTGTTCGCGCGTTCTCTCACGGATTTTAATCAGTCCAATTCATCCGAATTGGGATCGATAAAAAAAAACCAGAAACGCTAATAATAAGCGTTGAAAGTCTCGAAAGGAGAGAACTCTCTCTCTCTCTCTCACTCTCTCCTGTTTTATTTACTTTGTACATATGTACAGAGTAAATTCTAGTTGTATTTTGTATGAGGAATCACAGCAAATGAAAAGGGGCCAAAGCCGAGAGCAAAAGTAAACACGCGTCAAAAATCATTTAATTACTTTGCGAGTTCAATTGCAATTTAATTACGAGATTCGAATACGAAACAAAATGGAGAAATCCTGTATAGAAAAATATCGATTCATCTCTCTCAAATTGTAGACATTACCCAAAACACATTGAAACCTTTCCAAATACATGAATAGACAGATTTTGCTTGTAAACCGATAATGTTTTCTGGCAGTCAGTCAGCCTGCAATTTATGTGATAATATGGAATGGAATTGAAACTCTCTCTCCCTCTCTCTCACTCTCTTTCTCTTGTGTTTTATTTATGGGAAGGCAGCTGCTCCACTTCAATTTAATGAGTTCTGAGATCTCAAGTAGGAAACAGTCAAGGGAATGGAGGATTTTTTAATTGGCCATTCCCTTCACAGTCGGAGTCTCCGTATTTGGTAATAAATCTCAACAAGTCTTTGAATAAAACATGTACATTAGCACTCAATTACTCCCCTCCCCCACCATTCTCCCCCTTCCCCTCATCGTCTTTTTTTTTAAATAAAGAGCTCTATTTCCACGAAAATGCAATTTGACTAAGCGGAAAATTCCATCATGGCACACAAAAAAGTGAAAGCAGCAAGCGAAAGTTGCAAAAAGATTGTTTTTTTTTTTTGAAGCTTCTGCCAATTATTGTCAAACTACGATATATAGATGCAACAAAATATATACAGAGAATTGAAGCTTCTCCCATCAAATGAAAAATATACTTACAAAAGTTGTATTTGCGACGAAAGGTCGGGAAGTGAATGTGTCCGCATTGAGCACTGAAAGTCCGCCCAGGTAATCCCGGAACAAAAGTTCATTATCTGAAATTATACACACACAAAACAACATTTTAAAAAGCCACAATTTAAAATCTTCATACTAATATTTCCCCATATTTTATCATTTTGTCATTTTTAAAATCAAAAGCCCACGAAATGTTGGTTTAACGGAGTATGTTCTGGAATATTCAGGGGATTCTCACAGCTCAATACTCATTGTCTACACCCACTCACTCTCTCTCTCTCTCGCCCTCTTTACTTTACCCATACAGAATTTTCACTTTCCCTGATGAACTCATTGTCAGTGAAAGTCTGTCAAATTTACTTTCTGCCTTCCCCTCTCTCTCTGTTTCTGTATTCTGTACAAGTTGAGCGCTCATTACCTGCTTTCTCTATCTCTCTCTCTCTATCTCTCTCTCTCTATCGCTTTCTCATGTGCCTCAGATTTAATATACTAAGAGATAATTTTTAAATGTATGGAGCGCAATCCGTGTTCCTGTTCTATGCATGTGCAATGTCTCATTTGATGATGGTGGGCTTGGGGGGAGGAGAAGTTTAGTTTTTACTTTTTGTTTGAACAAGGATGACTAGAAATTATAACAGGGAAACTCTCTCTCTCACTGTTTCTCTTTCTCACTGTCTCTCTTTCTCTTTTGTAAGTCCGTCGTATGAGGAAACTATTGGGCTATGAAATTGCCTAGTCAAGTTTTTACCTTCATCAACGGGGCGCCTTTCATTAGTGAGCCGTGATAAAAAAAACTACTCCTCTTGAGGTTATTTGGGATGGAATGATAATTAACAAATTGCTCTTGTTATTACCATTATCTCTCGTCCATACAGATACAGATCCTTCCTTGTAATTTTAACTCTCAAAGTCGAGGGAAATTCGCGTGAATGTGCATTCAAACATGCGGATTACAAATAAGGCTCAAGTGGAAGAATTATTCACGCATTAAAGATTCACACAGGAAGACTATACAGGAATTTCTTCAGAATTTAGAATAATTCTTGTGCAGATCAACTTTCTTTCACTTTGGTCGTTTTCTTCCTTTCTCTCTCTCATTATTATTAGTGACTCATGTGTGAGTTGGGCGTGAATCTTAATTCAATGCGAGAATTTTCCTTTGGGTGTGTGTGTGTGTGTCCAATGATAAGCTTTCAAACACGGCCAAAGTTTCCCCTATAAAAATCTATGGGCGAGTTCTACATTTTGCTCGTCGGTGGAGCGTGATTGTGAATGTGAATGTGGAAGTGGAAGTGGAAATGGAAATGGAGGGAAGTTGGGGGTCTCTACAGATGAAATTCTAAATTCTATTCATCCTCATGTTTTTTGGTTGTTATGCAAAGTACGAGGAGGACAAAGACAGACTTCACATCCTCTTGAACTTGTCTTTTACTCTTTGGTTTTTACTTTTAGTTTGGAAGGGTTTAGTAGTCTCTCTCTGTGTTTGAAAAGAGGAAGAAAACTTTTACAAATAATCCTCAAAATTCCCCACAACTTTTTACAACTCCTCTATATACTTTCTCTCCCAACCAAACCGACCAACCAACCAGCCAGACACAACTTTCTCTTTATTTTATTTTCTCCAGTCTTTCACACATCAAAACTATTTTGTCGAATTGATTGAATTTAGAATTTATTATCTCTGGTTTGACTCTCTCTAAACTTTATCATTTTCTCATCATTCTCACCATGAAAATGAAACCCCGACGACGACAACGATGACGACGACACTACTTTGATCTTTCCAACTTACTTGGAAAACAAGCATAGATTTTTCATACATAGTTAATGACATTGACTGCGAGCTGAGAGATGAGGATTGAAATTGACGATGAGAAATTCACATGGGGAATCCGATGTTGACTCTACATAGACTCCAAGAAATTGTTCTAAATGGACAATTTGTGAAATATTTGAATAAGGATAGAAATCCCTCTCAAGAATTTTCCGTTCTGTCTTCCTTATTTTCTCGTCTTTGGGTTTTGATTGTATTGTTGAATGTTTGGAATTGAGTGTAGCGCTCAAGAAGTAGGTAAACAAGAATGAAGAGAGAAAGAGAGGAAGCTGACGTGGCAGACGTAAATGAGTTTTCTCGAGTGAAGAGTACACAAGAGGAGGAGACGGAGGAGGGGAGGAGGAATTGGTGGGGGTGGGGAATGTCAATAAGGAGGAAAGGTGTGGAGGGATAGTGATTGTAACTACATACGTATATGTATATGAATACAAGTGTGTGTAAGAAGTGTAATAAATGTACCTGATATCCAGGAGCCATTAAATGGTTCGACAGTGAAATGTTTGGAAGTGATATCGGCAAGCGTGATTTTTCGTCCTTTGACACGAGGCCCATCATCTGGTGGTCGGAGAAGATAAATGGAAAACAGAATCAGTCCACAGACGGCACAGATAACGAGCAAAGCAATGAGAATCCCTTTCCAATTCCTTTGACTCGGAGTCGCGGCCACCAGCTCCTACAAATCACACAATCACAAAAAAAAATATGTCACAATTAATGTCCTCCACACAAACAAGAAATGTCATCATTATTTCTTCAAGTTTTCACCCACTCCAACATTATTATTTTTTTTTCATCAAAAAAAAAAAACAAAATCATCACATTTTTTTATTTATTTTTTGGTCCTCCAAATCCGAGGTCATTCTCTTGCTCGTGCTCTCTTGCACTCACGAATACCATCAAATGTTTATTTTTCTCATAGGTATACGTAGATACGTATGTAATGCGTACATTTAGGCATTTACAATTAAATTAAATTGAAACTACACATTAAAATTCGAATTTTTGAGAATAAGATTTGTAAAAATGGTATTTAATTTATCTTGAAAATTCCTTATCTTGTTCTTTTCTTTTTTTGTCGTATAGTAATATTTTTTTATGAACGGAAAAGACCTTTACAGATATTTTCAATGTATGCAATATTCCTTGTTGAATTTAATCTGAGAGAGTTGAATTGAATTGGGTTGAGGGGTTTGAGACAGTGAGAGTGAAAGTTTCTTGCTGAAGAGTCTCAGTCAAATAACAATTAGAGAAAGTCAAGTTGAGACGGAACACGCATTTCACTTGGCTTTCTCTGGTTTTATGAGGCTGCGACTGAGACCGCTTATTGTGAGCTTTATCAACTAAATGGAATTCCAGATTCGGGTTCGGTCAGCAAGTCAATCCATCTCTCAGCCTACGTGCACTCCCCAAACTCATGGAAATTAAATGGGGGAAAGAGAGAGAGAGGGAGAGAGAAAGAGAAGAAGAAGAAACTCGTGGAGGAAGAGGAAGAGAAAAGACAGGGCCAGACAAGAGTTACATGTAATGAAATATTTTGTTCCCTCCTCCACTCTTCCAAGAACTAAAGATACAACCCCATCAAAATCCTTCCAGGCTTTTCCCAAATAGACCAAATAGATAATGCCTGTAGTCTTCATGTGTTTCATTTGCAGACTATGGCTTGAAAACACTGTCTGGGATCACAAATGTTCTGATATTACATGGAAAAAACGTATGACTTATGAGAGATCTTTTGAATCCTCAAGTTGGATGTCTAATGGGAAATTCATATGCTCACTTAATAACCTCCCTTTTTTGCTCCCACTATTTATTTCCCTCCAACAAATACAAATACAATTTAAGTAACAAAATCCTTTCATTTGTTTTTTTTTCTTCTTTTTTGTGTACAGAGACTGGAGAATGGGGAATGTGGAATGGGGATCGTGCAGGGGCTGTTGGATCATTTGTTTTTTTTTATTATTGTTTTCACAAACACGGACAACACATAAAGTGAGAGACATCTCGTCTCGTCTCGTCGAGGTTGGAGGTCTGTCTATATTTCTCCTCATATTTCTTGCTTTCCATGAAATACAGTAAAACATTCAAGAACTGAAGAAGGAATTAAATGAAAGGAAAAGAAACGGAAGGAAAATTCGTACGTTCTATTTATTTATATATACATTTTACTTTGAGCTGGGAATGGGATGAAATTTTGAATTTAATTCTGATCGATCTGATATCTGATAGTGAGGCGTACATATAGTTATAAAAAATTAAACTAATTAATGTAAACCTTTGGCCATTCCCAAAATCTGTAATTTGAATCTGTAATTAAAGCTTCTTTTCAAAATAAATAAATCATAATACTAATATGTAATAGTAATACTTTATGAATCTAGTATTTATACATGTACGCTTTCTTTACTTCATGTACGGGTTTTGATGTTGCATGGGATATCTGGAGACATTCAGAGAAATGGGAATGGATAGTATAATTTAATTGCAGTGTAATTTGAAATTTGGGGAATGGGAAATGGATGGATTTCATTTCATGGATTTGGACGTTTTGGAGTCGTCGTGGTGAGAAAGTCAAGTGGAAATTTAGGAGAGCTGTATAAAGATGGGAGAATTGACAGGCAGAATCCAATTTAAGCTCACTTCGTCGACTCATTCACTCATTCTCAGTTTCCCAGCGTGTCTTTTCCTCTTTATCTTTATCTATCTTTTCTATCGTACACAGTCCATGTGAAACTTAAACTCGGCAATTTATTTCACTTGTGCGAATTGCGTGCGGGATTCTCAATGAAAATGAATTGAACAATTTACAATTTCCACATCCACCCACACACAAAGTCCGTTGCAATCTCTATAGGCCATTCAAATTTAAATTCAAACGGAGGAGTCATCTTCTCTATCTATGTATGTATTTACCGTCTTTATTAGGATCCTCAATTCCCGACTGTGAACTTTCTTCATTTCCTTCTGCACTTGACACGAAAAACAACACAAATATCTTCTAAAAATATATGTAGTAACATAATTGTATCTAAATTCCGAAATTGCTCTATCCAATTCCTCTTCTCCCTTTTATTCTCACACATCAACTATGGAAAAATATCCGATCCGTCATCGTCAGCCTTTACACGAACACACTCATTTAATTCTCAATTAGGAAATGGACAAACTATGTACTAACTCAGATTCCCCATGTAACTCCTCACACGTGTCATGATAACGTGGGGCTTGAAGTCTTTGATCTTGTATATGCAAAAAAAAGTGATGGACTGAAAATTCGTGAATTGGGCAAAAGTTTAATGCGATAGCCGGGAATCGAACCCGGGACGCCCGCTAGCTTCTAATACATGTATGTACATATTGGAAGGCGAGCATGATACCATTACACCACTGTCGCACTGTTGAGGAGTGTACAATCTTATCGCGGCCTAAAACAACTCAGCAGCAGCAAACCCCATATGCACGTGCTATGTGCACTGTTGGAAGAAATAGGATTTTGGATTTTATAACACATTATTCAGCACTACAAGCTATTGCGTTGCATTCCTCACATGGAACTCGATAAAAAGTACATATTGCAACCACAAGCTCATTTTGCGTCTTTGAAATCGCCAACACACACTTAAATCTCACTTTATTCCCCATTCTTTTGCCACTTTCTATTGATACGCTCATTAAATCCCTGTCTTTTTTTTTACAATACATACACAAACCATTCCAAGTGGCTACACACTTGTACAAACTTCTTTTGTTGAGATTTAGTTCACATATTGTACCTATATAAACTATACATTTCCACTTTGTAGTTGAATTGTATAGACTTTATTAACGTACGTTGAATGATGGTTACGCATGTACATAAGCAAATCCACTAGAATCGTCCAATGGAGTCATCTTTTGCATGCATTATACATAACAGACGGAAATACTCTGCCGACATTGCAATAATTGTATCGTAATTTTGCAATCGCAAAGCACTTTGGGAATTATAATTATCTGTATGACTAGTCTGAAATTGGATGGATAAGCACATTAAGGAGGAATGTCGTCGTCTACTTTCAAACTGACAAAACGTCACAATGTCACGTGTGTGTGTGAGGACTGTGAGGCAGTGTGAGGAGTTACATGGGGAAATTGAGTTAGTAGTTTGTCCATTTCCTAATCGAGAATTAAATGAGTGTGGTCGTGTAAAGGCTGACGATGACGGATCGGATATTTTTCCATAGTTGATGTGTGAGAATAAAAGGGAGAAGAGGAATTGGATAGAGCAATTTCGCAATTTAGATACAATTAAGTTGAATGTTACTACATAATTTTTAGAATATATTTGTGTTGTTTTTCGTGTCAAGTACAAGGGAACGAAGAAATTCTACAGTCGAGAATGAAGAAAGTCCACAGTCGGGAATTGAGGATCCTAATACAGACGGTAAATACATAGATAGGGAAGATGACTCCTCCGTTTGAATTTAAATTTGAATGGCCTATAGAGATTGCAACGGACTTTGTGTGTGGGTGGATGTGGAAATTGTAAATTGTTCAATTCATTTTCATTGAGAATCCCGCACGCAATTCGCACAAGTGAAATAAATTGCCGAGTTTAAGTTTCACATGAACTGTGTACGATAGAAAAGATAGATAAAGATAAAGAGGAAAAGACACACACATATAATGAGAATGAGTTCAATTTTATACCAATGAAAACAGGCAAAATCTCAGAAACTCAGAACGCAAGTTGTATAGCATCAAGTCGTGATTCTTATTGTTAGCTTGAAAATTATGCATCGCTTTAAGAGGGACTTTTGGAATCATTCACGGGTAAAGTGTGACTTGATATAGTACACGCTCTCATCACTGTCAACAACATTCACTCGAGTCCATTATCCATTTACACCGATTCCAATGGCCATGAACATCACTCATCTCATGCTCGCCTTCCAAGGATATCTATTCTCGAAGGTAGCGGGCGTCCCGGGTTCGAATCCCGGCTATCGCACAATACTTTTGCCCAATTCACAAATTTTCAACTTTTTGCATGGAATTTCAAAGGATTCAATTTAGTATAAATGTGAAAGAGAGAAAAAACTTTTATTTTAGAAAATATCAGTGACTTGACGAGGGCACAGTTAAAGAAATGTGCGTCCAATTCTGACTGTCCCGAACATGGATGAAATTCCCAATATCCATCAAACGATTTATTTGTATCAAACGCTGTGGCGTAACTATTTTTTCCTGAAATAATCACTCAGTTTGTCATAATTAATCTGTGTGAGTAAGGAATGACTGAAAACTGAAACTTTTGGTGCGTGCTCACAAAGACACACATATTTATTCGGAATTACCCCCAATCCCATTACAAAAGGTGGAGTTCTGGGGAAATCATTGCTTGTGCTATTCCAGTTTTGCGAGCAGAAGTAAAACAATTTTACAAAAACGTTGACAATGAGACATGTAATTTATAGTATGAATTTCTTCAAAATATTTTAAAGTGAATGTAAAGATCTAGAACTAGACAACATTTTTCAAATGACGAAAACGGCGATTTTTAACATGAGTCTTAAAATCCGCTGCATGACTGAGCTAACCAAAGTATCTGGCTCAAAATTCGTAGACAATAACTAGAATAATGTATTTTGACTTGAACACGGTTCAAAAATTAATTAAAGCGAAGAAGAGCAAGAAACAATTTGCATGAATTTTACAAGTCCCAATCAAACGGCGGTTGAGGTCAACATACTAATTGTTCTGAAAATCTGTGGTCGGCAATGTTAACGCATAGGGAATCCGAACACGACCACAAAACGACGTCAGCCATAATTCCGACCACACGACCGTCCGACCATTTTTCCGACCACATGAACTCTACGACCATAATATCGCCCGAACACAAATGCAATTTTGAATGTCACTCAGATTCCGTTTAAATCATTAATTTGACATCGAATAACAACACAATCATATTCTTCAAATGCAATGTTGCAATGAACCTGCGTCAGAAATGGGCTTACTCAACGGGAGAAATCCCTGGAAGATTAACCTATGACGACCTTTTAGGTTCTGTCCTCATCAGGTCACTCACATACGGCCTGCATGTCCCCCGAATTAGTTTTGAAATTTTGGCCTCGTTTGAGGGCATGTGAAAACATGTGGTAGCGCGAATATCAATTACCAAATTACTGGCATAATTGCTGCAATGAGTACATATTTATGATGATTTTATTGCTATTTGCAGCTTTGTCTTTTCCTTCTTGCTCAGAAAATAAGGAATTGTATACAGAAAGTAATTTAATTCATGCGGTTGGAACGTGAAGAGAAATTCGCGCACTCATCTCGATGAAGAGATAAACGATGGAGAAGTTGATCATTTGATTTCCAGATTTTGCTCTGACCCAAATTCTACTCTCCATTTCAATTCAATTCCGTTCACATTGCTCATTGACGTGTGTATTTGTGTCCGTGTGTGTGTGCGTGGGAGCTGATAAACACATTGACATGTCCTTTAATTTCCACTCTCAAACCACTGACAAAGAGAACGAACGTGAGAAGGAATGGCAGCGTCGGCAGGGAGACGTTTTGTTTATTTATAGGGAAGCAAAATTATTCAATGAGTTTTCAAATGCGAATTTCAAATACAAATTCGAATGGAGCATTCAACACCGGTTTAATTCATTTCTATTTCCATTTTCCCCCGATAGATTTTAATCACGGCATTTCCACTCTCTCTCTCTCTCTCTCTCTCTCAGTACCGTGTTTGCAAATTCTCTATTTGCTCACCGCAGAGAAACAAACGGAAACTCTTTATTTGACGGTCCACAATCTGGAATCAACTGTCTCGAAATGAAATGGAATTATAATTTATCGGATACTGAAACGAATTCAAACTGGAATTGCCTATTTGCTTCTCCTTCTCATGTTGAACACTGTATTTTGTGCGTGGGTGAGGAAATGGACGTGATAGAGAGAGAGAGAGAGAGAGAGAGATGAAGAGTAAGAGAGTGATGGATGTTGATTGTGTACACTACTCACTACTCACTGCACCTCATCCTGTACATATTTAATAGAGGATTTTAATGGAGAAATGGTGAACTTGTTTGTGTTGTTTGTCTTTGTCTCCTCGTCCCTTTGCTACATAAGTATTAAGTATATACCGCTTCTGCTCCATGATTTTACCTTTCTTTGGTTTCCCTCGCTTTGGTGAGCTGTGTGTAGAGACAGAGAGAAAATGAGGATTTGTTGTTGTTAATCCGTTAATCCGTGTACCTTGTGATAAAATAATCTCCAGCCTTCCCTTTCTTCCTTGTTCCATATTCCATATGCAAATGAAAATGAACAAAGAGAGAAGGATATCCTCCAAGGCATACAAAAACCATGAGTAAGTACGATATATCGTATATGGAGGGAGAGACTTTTAAATACAATTCATAAAAAAAATAAGGAAGGAGATAAAGTTGAGCGTGAGCATAAAAACTCATAAAATTTACAAGTCCACGCTTACTGATAAACGGGGAGAAATTTGTTCCTTCTTTATTTTCTCTACCGGGTGCTTTTGCTTTTTATTTTACTTGTTTTACTACATATTACGTTGATAATGATAAAAGGAGGGGAGAAACACGTGTCCGCTCGTGTGTTCTGTTCTGTTGCTTCTCTCTCTTTCTCTCTCTGTGTTTTTGCCGACTCGTAGGAATTTAATTTTCTAGTAGGCGTTTTAGCTTTACATATTACTTCCATCCCTTGTAAATTCGTTTTATGCGGAGAAGAAGCGGAAAGAGAGAAGAGTAATTCAAGGGAGACGACGAGGGGAAATCATTCTGGGAAACTGAATGTCGTCCTGTAATGAGGAAGAGAAGAAGATGAAGATGATGATGATGACGATCATAAATGAAATGAGGAAAGATGGGGGAAGTCTCCAATTACTCTCACATTCCTCACTTTCCCCTCATCATTTTCATCCTCCGTACAATCAACCGAGTACCACGGGAAAAGGAAATGAGGGGAACGAACGGTCACATTCAACAGTGAGCCAGTTCCAGTTTCAGTTCTAGTTTTTAGTTGTCTCCTCCAGATTTCCCTCCTTTTGAATTGTCTTTCCATGATTCTACAGGTTCGGCTGGCTCTGAACTGAATTCTGAATTTGTCAATTTCTACTCCTTGCTTTTTTTTTTTTGTGAAAATGGTGCAAATATTGTAATATTTCCATTTCCTTCAAAAATTCACTTTGCTTCCCAAAAAATTAATTGGGATGTTCATGGCGTGGTCTGACAAGTGAAGGTTTTTTTTGTTGGACATTTTGTAATGTTAACAATCAATAATTATTATTATGGAGTTTTCCGGGGGAAAATGAAAATGTCAAGGAAGAATAAATCAATTTTCATTATAGTTGACTGACGACTGGAAATGAGAATTTGTTGTGATGAATTCCTGATTAAAATATGCAAGTTGGAAACAGTGTGTGAGACGGAAAGTGAAAAGAGAGACAAGAGAGCGCCTTGACGTTTTTCCTTGACTAAATTTCTCGTTTATATTCGTGGAAAAATGGGGGAAGTGGAGAGGAGAAAGTGGGATTTTATATTGAAAATACGATAGAGAGTGAGAAGGAGTAAAGGAAAAGGATTGTCGATTGGGATTAGCATTAGGGAAAAGGGCATTAGATTCGAAATTTTGTGTGTAGTCAGTGTAGTGTGTACTTTACAGTTGACGACAGTTCCTCTCTCTCTCGCTCTCCGTCCCCTTCAATTAAGGAGAGGAAAAGGACGAGGAAAGGACGAAGACGAAGCGGAACGGGGAAAAGGGCAAAAGAAAGAGCAACAGTTGCGACGGAGCTTTTCTCTCTCTTTTGTCTCGAGTGAGCGAACGAACGAACGTTGGAGTTTTGGAGTTGGAGTTGTGGAGCTTAGACATTTGATAGTATTGGCATTAGCATAAGCATAAGCAGACGAAAGGGACGAAAGAAGAAGGAGCTCAATTTTATATATCTGAGGAGTGTTTCCCTCTTTCTCTGTCTCTGTCTATTCCTCTCAGTTGATGTTGGTGAGAACGACGGCGGAAAACAATGTTGACAGTCGTGACAAGCCCATTTGTTGGTCACATATTTTACACTTTATTATCAACCAAATTGGGGCTTAAGTTGTCAGGGCAGTGAGTTGAGTTCTAAGGGAGAATCCCCTTATCACCAGCTGCACAACTTTTCCACCATCACCAGTACCACTACCAACTACCAACATAACCACACAACACAACACACCACGCAACGTCTTCTTCCTCTTTAGCCCAACTCAACTCAACTCAACTCAACTCTGTTCCACTTGCAAGTTTTTTTTGTTTTCTTTGACAAAATCAAAGTCTAAAGTTTTATGGTTTGCTCTCTCTCTGAACACTTTAGACTTTTCCCCATCCTCCGTCCGTCGTCTACTTGTATTTATTTTCCCTTAATTTTTGCCAAACGGGAAAGGCTAAATAAATCTAAACGACCATGACGAGTTTTTTGCGTGTTATTTTAGTAAATAAACTAGAAACTGAAACTATAGAAACACTCCTCTTTCGGAACTGGCTAAGCTCAGATTTTAAAATAGCTCAACAGGAAATCCCACAATCAAAACAAAACCAAATGCAGAAGGACGTTGACTCGTTCTTTAAATTCTAAATTATCTTAGCTGCTGAGACGACACTCAAGACGACAACAAGTAGAGGAAATTTGTTTGGGAACATTTTGGACGTGAATATTATTGTAGTATATTTATGGGGATCAAATTACCTTGGTGAAATCCTTGGCTGTGGCCAATGAATACTTTTTCTTATCCGGATTCGTCATCCTCACATTCACATTTTCATTCGCTAAATCTCACTCTTTTCTTACCGTCCACTCACTTCCCTCGATGTAATTTCGGTTTTTTTTAAATAGTAAATATGATTATTTCTCACACACGCTTCCACCAATTTCCTTCACTGAACGAACACACTCACATTCTTTACATACGATACCAAATATATTTGCGTGGAGTATTCCACAAGCATCAATTTTCCCAGATAAATTCACGGATGTCCACCCCCCGAATATAAGGATTAAGATTAAGTGGTGCAATTCGACGGGATCTGATTAGAAATGTCGACATGGAAAAAATAAACCCCGAGGCACTAACCGCAAACACGCAGCACAACAACAGCAGTCGCAGCCACCACCAACAACCAACAACAACAACAAGTGACACGCGGATAAAAATGTGTAGATTTTTTTTTTGTATGTTGATGGCCAAAAGGGGTTGATGACAGGGTTTGGACTTGTTTGGTCTGGGAGACGTTCGTGTGAGGAGGAACTGCTGTGAGAATCTCGTTGCTCTCGTCTCCACTTGACTATCTACACGACGACGGAACTGAACTGAACGGGAGGAGAGAGAGAGAGCGAGCGAGAGTCAGTTGAGGGAAGTTGATAAAGTGTGGAGGAGATGCAGATGGCTATCTCTTTTTTCCCTTCCCTGTGCACATAAATTGAGGAGCGAGCGAGTGCTGCTGCTGCTGTTGCTGGTGCTACTCCTCGTGGAAAGTCAAAGGCAAAGGCAGCTTGCAATGTAGTTTTCTGCTCTCGTTTCGTTTCCCCCCGAACTGGGAAGTGCGTATTTCCTGATCAAATTCACTTTCCAACTTTCCTCCTTTTCCTTTCCTACATGCTCCAAGTGCGAATCCCAGTTCCAAGTGGATTCTCTATACTCTCTCTCTCTCTCTCTGACTCTAGTACTCTTCTTCGTCTTCTCTTCACTGTTCTGTCTGTATGTGCTATTTGTGGGGACTTGTAATTGGAACGAATGAAGAACCAGCAAACGAACGAACGAACGAAGGAAGCGTTCGACTTTTTCCAGAACCCGACGGGAGTTGGGAGTAGCAATAGCAACTACGGACGACACGAGAATCAGGAGCTTAACCATATGAACCATCGCTATATTAAGCTCCCTCGCTCCACTCTCTCTTCCTCTTTCTCCTCGTCACAAGAGTCATTCTCTCTCTCTCTCTTTCTCTCTCTCTCTCTATGTATTCCGAGGACAAACTGAAGCATCTTTAGAAGAGAATTCTGCACAAACTCCATCCACTCTCTCTCTCTCTCTCTCTCTCTCTTTGCTTCCTCAACGAGATGGAGTTCACTTTCCCCTGGCATTGGGAGCTATCTCATCTCATCGACTGACAACTCTCTCTCTCTCTCTTTCTCTCTTTCTCTTTCCCTTTCCCTCTCATCTCTCAGCCCATCAGCAGTCAACTTGAAACCGCATATTTCAATCGAGGGAAATCCTCGTCACTTCATTCTCATTCATATTCAAATATCTACATTTTTCTTCCTCCCCCATTCAAATGGAGCAACCATTTTTAATGTGATTTACAGATTGCCATTGCGATTCCAACCTGTGACCACGAAATCTCTCTCTCTCCAAACTTCTTCACATACTCCAAATTCCAAATCAATTCAATTTTCAACTTCCAACTTTCGTCCTCCCTAAAAACAACCACAGACAGCGCCAGTCCATGTCCACCTTTGACCTTTTTATTAATTTCCCCAACCTGTTACTATTACGATGACTACCATTGCTAATTTAATTGTATTCATGTGGTTGGTTCATATCGAAGGAGAGTTCTCTCAGCGTCATGCTGTTGTTGTTGGATGATGATGAGACGCCTCAAAGTCTACTACACAATATAAAGGCCAAATCGTCCAAATTCCAAATACCAACTGGCAATCTGGCATCTGGATATTGGCTGTTTAAACAAATGTCAGTTTATTATCATTATTGAGAAGAATTATTTAATTGTGCTATTTTTGGTGGTGGAGCCGCGCGCCTTGAGCCATTTAATTTCCCCAATGCCAAATTCGCAACTCCTAAAGTGAAACTGTCAAAATTCAAGATGTTTTCTACATACATTTCCGTTTTATGGAGAGCTTTGCATTTCCGCGTGTGCTTTTTGACCCTGTTCCGCCTCCAAGTTGAGAGTTGGAGTCGTCAAAGCCCAAAGAAAAACATAAAATAAGCATGGAGTCAAGGCAATTCAGAATAAGATGGGAGACAACGTTCTTTTTAACTAGAAGATGACGAAGGAATGGGGAAAAAAGGAAAGGAAAAGAAAAAAACGAACTACACACACATGTGAAAGAAAGTTTACGTGAGGGAATCAAAATCGTAACCAAATATACTACTGTTGAGAGATAGACGAAGACGGGAAAAGTGTGGAAGAAGTTGAACAAGTTACAATTCAGCTTCAAGATGGGGAAAAAGAAGACGAGTAAGATAAGTATAGAAAAAATAACATTTCACGGGGGTTTTTTTCTGTTTGGTTTATTTGCGCAGGACTTGGGATTTGGCAGTCTTTAAAATTTTCGTTTTATTTGTTGTTTTGTCACGTCCACTTCGCATCGAATCGCTGTAGGTCTGGATTTGAATGCGAATATTCATTTTAAACAGACTCTTATTTTTTTTTCCTACCAACACCAACAGGATTTGTCGATGCAAAACAGAACAGAAACAAAAACAAAAACCAGAAGTAGAAGCAGACAATAAATATTTTAAACACTCGACTTTATTTCCCAAGGAAATTCCTTTTGGATTTATTTCCTTCCATCGTCATGCAACCATGAAAGCAACATTTCTCTAAACAGACGGAAACACTCGCAATGGAGAATGTACAAACAAAATGTGAATGATGTTGTGCGTTAGTGAGGCAAATTAAAAATGTGTCCAGACTGAGAATGTGACACACACGATGAATTATGAATAATATGAAGAGAAAAGGGAAAAGGAGAAAAGAAAAAGGCGGGAATTCAAAGGAAGGAAATTGGGGGAGGAGGAGGGGGGCGGGAGGGGGAAATCCAGTGGGGGCAGAGCAGACGAGAGGAAGAGAGAGAACTATTCATCTGTGTTTACAATTCGCATCATTCCCAGTCCCACAAGGAAACTCATAAAATCATCTCTCTGACTCTCGCTCTCTCTCTCTCTCTCTCTCTCCTTTTCTCCATCTCGTTCGCCCATTTCCCTCAACTCGTTCAAGATAAGTTTGAGAAAAAACAGGAAAAAAAAAAAATCCTCGAGGAGAAAAACAACAAGCTTTGAGTGTAATGGAAAATTCAACTTCCAACAGGGTTTTTTTTTCTTTTTTTTTACTACCGTCTTCTTGGTTCTTGGATCTTAGGTTTTTTGGTCTTTCGTTGTATGGGATTTTCTCTTCTCTATTCTGTGTACTTATTTGATATCGAGATTCCCCAACTCCAGATTTGCTTTACCTCTACATCTTTTCTTTGTTGGAGATGGAGATGGAGAGAGACTCGAAAAGGGAAAAGAAGGCATCTCAAGCAGGGTTTGTCTAGTTTTTTCTCCATCTCTCTCTCCGTCTCTATGAACGACCCTTCACTTTAATATCCTCACTTTTTCTCTTTCTCTTTTCCCCATTTGAATCTCGAGTCTCGGTGGTTTTTTCCGTTTTCGGAATTTTGTGGAAGGTGAAACTTATTTTTTTTTTTTGGTTGGTCGGTCGGTCGCTGCGAAATGAAAATGGAAAATGGTAAGGAGAAAAAGAGACGAAATAAACATTTCGCTTATCTCAAGTGTACCGTTTTCCTTTTGAATTTACAATTCAAAATTCTTTTTTATCTGTATGTTTTCCTCCTGTCCCAACAACAAAACAATGTATAAATTCTCTAACTCTTTTTATTTTTCTCCTAAATAAAAGATGTCAAGTGACTACTTGAATGCTAAAAAAAAAAACAAAAAATGTTCAATTCCTCCAAGACTTTTGAGAGTTTGAGTTTGAGGATTTGCCTAATGTCTAAATGTTAACTGTGGGGAATGATGACGGACGAGAGTGAAATGTGATGGGAAATTGTCTCATTTGGAAGAAGATCATTAGCCGATGGATCTTTCAGTTGGAGCACTCAAATTAGTTTTTGTTTTCGTCCCCCGTCTTTCCACTGCGTTCACTCAAGTCTAGTTATTTTTTTTTACATGTATGTGTAATGTCAACAACTCTTTTGTCGTTAGAATCCAAAATCAGACCACAAGACACATTTTTCTTTCATGTCACGATCTAAACGAGACAAATAAGTCGTACGAATAGAAAAAAACCCTCAAAAAGCCCAGCCAGTTTTTGCCATTTGCCATTTGTAATTATTTTTATTTTTATTTTTATTTTTACTTTTACTTTTAAGGTTTAAAGCGAGACTTTGTGAGTTTTCTTTTTAGATTATCGGGCTTCAGGTTGAGAGAGATTTACCAGCGTCACGTCACGGTGGATGTGGAAATAGGGCTGACACGACAGAGAGTTAGAGTTAGAGATGGGAATTATAATATAAAGCTTCCCTGTCCTTGTCCTTGTCATTCCTTGTCAGGGCAAAACACGAGGAGTGTGTGTGTGTGTGAGGATTCGGGTCAGAATGTGAGGGAACTACTTAAACTAATGTCATGACAGTCTTTTCTTTCAAATTACTTCCGTTCCCACAACTTTCTCCTTTCCCCTCCGCACAATTTGCATTTTTGCATTATACATTCGGTTGGCAGATTTTCTCCATTATGGAAAAACGTTTCCCATTCGCTCATAGACGATGAGGGTTTTCTTCATCCTCATTTCATCCAGATAAAGTGCGTACATGTACGATAAATGACAAGGACGGGGAATTATGGAACTCTCCAAAGATTTATATTTGTGCTACACATTTTTGAGAATAGGAGTAATTGAGATTAAAAGAGGCAAATCTGCACTGACGACGAAAACAAAATGGGAGGAGGAGATAAATTCAAATATCATTCCATTTGCATTATCGTTCGAGATAAAGGAGAAGGAATTGCGAGGAACTTGGAGTCTGGGGAGAAGAAATCCCAGATTCCATAATACAAAACGGGGGGATGAAAAAGTCATTTGAATACATATTTGAAACAGAGTCCCCATTCAACATATGAAATGGTGTACATTTGTAGTCAACGTTGGAGGCATTCATAAAAATCTGGGTGGATTTCATGTTTGACTGGTGAGTGAGACAGATTCCCTACTCCTTGTTCTCGTTTTTTTCATTCGCAAAGGCAACTATAAGGACTGATTGTCATTGTGAGGACTGACGATACAAATCATTCAAAGATCAATTCAAAAGTACATTCAAAGTGCCTCAACTTTGTCATCCTGTTATTATTTTTCCGGGTCCGCTTTTCTACTTTTCACACACACACACAGAGACAAGACAAAACGAGGAGAGTCAATTTAAACTTTCAAACGTGATCCGTTTGGATTTGGAGAATTGGAGAATTGAACTTGTCCATTCTCATGTTCAAAAAGATTTTTTTCCACACTCTTCACAAATGTACAACAAGTCGTCCCCCAAAAAAACTCAGAGCTCAATGCTGATTTTATTTGATGGAAGAAAAAAAGCCCTGTGGATGTTTGAAAGTTTGACATTCCAATATTTTTATTGGTTTTGTTTCCAAGGCTGTAATAAATGCTTGAAGGCATTTCACGTGCACACTGCACAGGCAAGAAGTGACTGTTTTAATATGAAAGGTATTGAAATGTTTCAACCCATAAACACAAAAAATGATCAAATATGAGGGAATATTTATCTCTCGGACAGACTAAAGTTTCCATGGTGCACAGTTAACATTTAATTACACTCGAGTCTATACGAGTTCCGTGAAACACCTGCACGATTATCATCATTTTTATGGTTTATGGCACCTTTTCCTCCCTTTTTTTATGACTCTCCTCAACAATTTAAGCTGTTATTTTCAATTTTATGCCCACTCAAACTCAACTTCCGACTTTCTCTCCAGTCCAATATGGACATGACATACAATTCTGTGTACAAGTGTGACTGAAAAAATGAAAAACACACAGTCAGCAAATATTCTCACAGACTGGTGCAATTTTCACCCTGTTCCCTTAAAATTCTTCACTTTTCCAGCCACTCACAAAAGAAAATTCCTTGTGTCTCTTCTTTTCCATCGTAATTGAAATGATTGAATGGAAAATGCGCAAAAGAGTTGAGAATTCAAATGGATTATTGAATTCAAATTCGTACGTCCGTGGTTTCCGTTCAATTGTTTGTTTCTGGTAATTTATGTAATTGACTGGTTGGTTTATTCAACATTCACAAACATTGAAGGGTTTAGCTTCTTTTTTAAGGATGGTCATGAGGGAAGAGTTAGTTGTTGGGGAAAAAAAAGGAGCTGTACCAAAGTGATGGTCCTTTATGATGGTGCTCATATTTTATGGGGAAATTAAACGGAATGGGCGTTTAAAAGACAGCCAGCCGACTCTTAACTGGAGGATTTTGGATTCAGGAATCAAAATGAGATGGATATGGCTTCCCCTCGATTATTCCCTCGATTCCCCCCATCCAAAATCCAAAATCCAAAATTCCAACTCCGAAATTCGGCATCATCATCATTATCATCATGATGATGATCATGACTAAAGCTCAAGCTATCTCTTCAACCCACTTCATTACCTTTTCTCTCTTTAATTTCCCGTCATTGTCTTTCTCTCCAAAATATCAAAATTCTCCCGTGAGTGGAGAAACATGGAAAATGGAAAGTGGAATAACTTGCCTAAACTCAAACGTAGCTCAACTCAATAATGGAATAATGGTAAAACAAATAAGGGGAAATCATGTGGTTAAATAATGCCCATTTTCATAATGCTCAAACTCACACATAACCGCAATTTATTGAGACGATAAATTTGAACGATGCAAAAAGAAAAAGAAAGGGAAAACGAAGAAGAAGAAGAAGAAAAAGAAGACTCAAATGAAAAATGAAAAGAAAACTGGGAGAAATTTCACAGGGGAAAAGTTGAGTTGAAAGTCGACTCCACAAACTTTTTTCCCCCGAACAACTACCAACAGAAGAAAGAAAGCACAAGGAGCAGCCGTCAACGGAGAGAATACTTTAGACTTTCCAGCCATAAATCATCTCACTCTCTCTCTCTCACTACAAAAATACAACCAAAGCCTCCCGGTCTAAATCTACACCAAAAAACCTTTACAACTTCACGGCCTTCTCTCTCACATTCTGGCTGTTTCTTATCACCACCTTAAGCTGGAAAATCTACCACGTTTCCCCATCCCGTCATGACTTTTTCCCCCTTAAGCCAAAAGCCAAAGCCAACTTTCCCCAACTTATTTTTGCAGCTCTCTCTCTCTCTCTTTAAAAAAAAAACCTCTCTCTCAAAAATCGAAATATAAACAAGGAAATTCACAATTCTCGCAAAAAATAAATAAAAAAAATGAAAAAATACTGTTCAAGACTTTGGCCATAACTGTCCGTTCCCATTTTTTTTATGTGGTTTTATATTCATCTGCATATTTTAATATCCACAAGAGCTTAATTAACTTTGCATGAGGGATGAGAAAAATTTATTTTTGCATTTTAATACTCAAACTTTTCTCCTTTCTCTTGTTGTTGTTGTTGTGGTTGTTTGATGAAAAAGCCCATGAATTTTCTCTCTCTCTCTCATTTCCTCGTGTTTCCTCTCCCAACTTTTCCGTCGTTCTAAAATCCAAAGCGCGACATCTTTATCAATTTTGAGGAAGTAAAAGAGAAGGATTCCGACTGGGCCAAACTCTCTAAACTCTCTCTCTCTCTCTCTCTCTCTCTCTATAAATTCCAAGAGAATCTCACACACAAAAGCTTTTCCACGTATTCAAATATTATGATGGCATTTTGAGGGAGTGGAATCGTCTATAAAGAATCCCAAAACTCTCCACATATGACCTCTTGAACAACCCAAAAAGCAAAGAGAGAAAGGGAAAAAAAGTGTCAGTTTCTCTCAAGGTATTTGCACATTCCCATATCTTTTGTACAGTCCTCAACCAGACCGAGAGAGAGAAAGAGAAAGGACTGGGGAAAGTAAAAGTTAAAATGATGGAAGAAGAGGGGAGAGTCATTTCACTTTTGGTTTGCAAATAGCTTCGAGTTGTTATAAAAAGGAGAGGAAAGAGAAAGAGAACGAAGAGAAAAACGTGACGGGAAACTTGGGAAATGACAACAACTCAAATAATGTTCCAGATATTTAACCCATGAGAAATTCAAGAAAGCCAGGAAGATCCTGAACTAAAGAGAGAGAGAGAAAGAGAGAGAGGCAGAATCACTTGCCAAAATGCTATACAGATATCTATACATATAAGTATAGTAGGTAGAAGAGCACATGCACAGAGTGAAGGGCCCTAAGCAAAGGAAACGATACGGAGACACAAATATTGATCGTTTCACCGCGTCTCAGGATTCTTTTCCTTCCTTTTCCCCTCGCTTTCTCTCACTTTCCATTGCTTTCTCTTTCTCTCTCTTTCTCTCTCTATGACATAGAAAATCCCAATCACATCAACAAAATAGACAATGGCCAGCCTTTCTCTTTCTCTTTCTCTGTAACATTTCAAATTACTTTCTCTTACAAAGTTAATATTTTTGACCGTCTTTTAATTTTCATAAAGAAATTGGGGTATGGACAAATTAAGAATCACACACGTCCTTCATTTCCATTGTCAATTACAATTTAATTCGATTATTTTCAATATTTTTTGTTTTACATTGTGAAATTGAGAGAGGTTTCATTAAAGCCCATTTTATTTCACTCGAGTGCGATGGAGTCAACGAAAATAAGTTTCAATTTAATCGAGTTGATTTTGTTGACACTCTTCAAACTCATTAAAAGAGAAGGAAAAGTTTTGTTTTTATGGATTTACGGATTTTCTTTATTCCATAGGATATTCCACGGCGCCTTGTAAATTTGTAATGTTGAACATGTTCAAATTTGACTGGAATTAGTGAAGGCTTCCGCAAACGTCCACGTCCACGTCCAGAGTCGTCACTGTCACTCATTCAAATATATGTATGATGAAGATATTCTCAATTTTTTAAATGGAAAAATGCTTCTCGTGCTTTTTGACAAGGAATTTTGTTTACCACAGCCCTTTAAAAAATTTAGGGATTTGAAAGACTCAATGTTTTCCTCTGTTTTTTTTGTTTGCTAAAAGTTGTTTTTCTGTTTGCTGGAAGACTTGAAAAGAATTTGCCTTTGAATATTCTTATTATATAGTTTACAAACCTAAGTACAAAACCTTTGATAATGGAGGAAACTTGTTTTTGTTTGAGTTCATATATTAAAGAGGAAAACAAAACAAACCTCCAAGATTTGTTCGTAATGTTGATTGATTGAGGGAAGGATATATTTCAAAATATATCCGCAGAGAGCCATATGTATTTGTATTTGTACAATTGATTAATGATTGAATTTATCTCGAGTCTTACAAAGTCTTACGAATTGTCATGGCTCAAGAATTCCTTCATTTTTTTTATTTTTTTTTATATTTCAAAGTAAAAAAAGGAAAATGTGTTTTTTTGGGGAGAAATATATCAAATATCAAATACCAAATGCCAAAATACCCAAAATCCGGACCTGGAATTTTGATGTAGAAAGGAAGAAGAAAAAAAGGACGAAGGAAAAGAAGAAGAAGAAGAAGAAGAAGACAGAGGAAAAGAAAAAGGGGTAAATGGAAAGGTGAAGGTTCATTTGGATTCTGAATGGAACCAAAAAACCGACTTGAAAACTCCCCAGTGGAAAGAGAGAATATTTCCTCGCCGTGTGTCACATTCAAAGGGAAAACGAACGACTCTCCCACTACAATCAACTTTCAAGCCATCATCTCCTTTATCATTCTTCACTCTTCAATCTACCACACACCGATTAACCTTTATTTAATGATTGAGCCGGCTAAATATAAGATATACCCATTAAAAAAAAATCATTTGATTTTAAATGTCAAAATAATTTGATGCGTTTTCTCTAATTAAGGAATATTAATTGATTACAAAAAGGGGAGAGGTGAGTGAGGATTTGTCTTGTTGGGGGATGATTGAGCTATAGCTTACCTCATCAGGTGATTCAAATTCCGTCATGTTGGAATTATTGAGAGTAGAGCAAGAAGAGAAGAAAAAGACGAGGAAATGACAAGGGGAAACCTTGTGAATCAAATCAGAGAGTTTGATTGTTGAGTCGCGAAATTTGTCGCACAGACGTTGGGCAACAATTTTGAACAACTTGATTGCCTCAATTTTGATTGCTATTATTTCAACTCCAGACGACCAAAGAAACAATTATATTTTTTACATTTACATATTTCTTTACTTTTTTTCTATTTTCTATCCACACGATATTTATCGTAAATTTCAATTTTTGTTCACAGATCCAACTTTAACATTTTCTATTCTCTCTGTAATTATATGTAAATTCTATCAAATTTGGTGAATTCGGTAAAGTCGGTCAATTGTGTAATTAAAATGTAAGTGGTGATGCGGGGGAAAAAAAGTGAGGTCACACTCATAAATCCTCAAACAAATTAAATAAACTTCACTTTTCACCCATCAATTTCAAAATCCTTCAAATGTGGAGACAATCCAGACGTGACGAGAGGAACAACAAACCCCAACAAAAAAAAATAAATAAACATATTACACACAACTTTGAATTCCCAAACGAAGCTGAATTCCAAAATTTTCAAATTTGTCTATTTTTAAACTGTTAAATTTTTGGTGAGACAAATCACTCGGTTAATTTAGTCTGTAGTCACTCAAATAGATTTCACTGAACTGAGAACTCAATCCAGGAATTAAAACACCATTTAGACGGCTAATAAACATGACGACGAATGACAGGAACAACAAAAAAAAACTGTCCCACTTTTGTTTTAATTACTCCAAGTTTCTCTGATGAATCCCAAACACTGTCCGAAATGAAAATACGATTGGAGGGAAAATCGGAACTTTGTGTCGTTGAATATATATTTTGGCCGAGTTTCCATGGAAGTAAATTAAAGTAAATTAAAATCCAGCCTTTCAATTAGTTAGAGATTGTTGACGGCGGGTAAGAACTCGCGGCCTCGGCTCCTCCGTCTAATTCCAATGCCAACTCAACCGTCGTCGCTCTCTTTCTCTCTCTCTCTCTCTCTCTCTCACTCTCCTGCCGTTACCATAACCGTAACCTACACCGTTGGTCCGTATTGGCTTAGGCTGAGTCTGCCTATTCTAAACGCTTTTCCCAACAACTCTCCTTTCGTTTCCCTACACACACCCAAAACACACAGAATTCATAAGCTCTCTCTTTCTCTGTATGTCTGTGAATATCCCGACTCAGCCAGCCACCAAACTCCACACACACAAACACTCACAACTCTCTCTCTCTCACCAACTTGGAGCTTGGTGGGTTTGCGATGAATTGAATAGAAAAAAAAGAGCGAGAGAAACAAATAACGGAGGGAAAAAGGGAGCGGAAGACTCGGCAAGGACAAGAACACCCAATGCTTTTCAATCAGATGTTGCAGAATCTCCTTTTCTCTCTCTCTGTTTTTTCTTGTAAAATGTAGATAGAATGGAATAGAATGAGAAACTCTGGAAAGTTCACAGCAGTCACAATTGCACTTTCCTTCTTTATTTTTCTCCCTCCCTTTGGGCCGACTCCGTGTCTCTCTCTATTCGATCCTTGTTTCTATTTCTGTGTCGAGTTGAATAAATGAAAAACGTTGATTTTTTTTTTCGCAGGGAGTTTGTGTGTGTGGGGAATCCTTCACTTTCTCTTTCAGTCCACTTCAACTCTCAACTCTCTCAACTCTCTCTCAACGCGAGTCGAGTCGAGTCGGAGACACAGAGCAATTTGGCTTACCCATTTCTATTGTTCAGAGGTTTTGGGAGTTGTGAGCCAAGTCAAGTCAAATGTGAGCAATATCGACATCGATATCCGTTACGGGTGGAGAAAGATGGAGATGGAGATATAGAGCAAAATGTGCCACTACTTACGATACTCCATGAGAATGAGAGAGAAAGAGAGAGACAGAGAGAGAGAGAGAGAAATCGAGCCCATTGAGTATTTATCCGGCGGTACAATGGAAATTGGTGAGAATGGATGGATGTATGCAAAATGAACATGAATAAGAATAAAGAGAACAGAGAGCCCACCCAGTCAAACCAGGGTTTTTAGTCCTTGCATTCATTTCATTAGGCATGATATAGCGAGCGAGAGAGAGAGAGAGAGACTTGTGATGGATGTGCATGTGAATGTGAATGTGTGTATTCTGTGTATATGCAGTCTACATGCAATGCATGCATGTATGCACGGGATCCTCATAAGGCATAACACATAGCCCATGATAAATCCCTATATAATCTACAATCTACAATCTACCGTAGCAAAAGCAGGCAAAGAAGGAAAAAGGGAAGGAGAAAGGAGAAAGTAGGGAGAAAGCGAGGAATCTTGAGCCACAGTCACATTTGCACTCGTTCTCGCAATTCCCAGTTTGCACTTGCTTTCCCTCTGTATTTTCCCTGGGTCGATCAATAATGCTCTGAGTGGGCAGATGAAGACCTGAATCTCCCCCCCCCCAAACACACACACACACACACATAGACACACACCATTTATTTCCACGCGAAAAGTAGGAAATCCCACATTTTCCGGGCTCTCTCTGACTTTCACCCACGAGACGAGGACTTTCACCATCTCCGGGTGACATCTGCCTGGCCTCTCTCGTACAAAATCCTCACATCACACTTTCTCCAACTCCATCGTTTCCACTCCAGATGGAGACCCACTTTCTCTATTCTCCTTCGTGGACAACAAAGCCATTTTCCATTTTGCTTTAATGAAGAAGCACCACTGCATTTCTCTTTGCAGTTTATTTAAAACTCAAAACCAATGCTTAATAAATGCATTGAGTAATTTGCGCAATTTTATTGTCATCATTAAATTTTTAGAAAGCCAATTTAGGCTATGCGTTTCCACAATATTCAATAGAATTGACCGTTTTAAAATGAATACATTTAATAATTCTTTAAAAAGTTGAGGATTTTCGTTCGGGGAATTTCGGCAGTTGGAAAGTTGGGAACTGTATGAAAGGACAATATTCGGTATTTGATATTTTGTGTGTGGGATTTTTGTTTTTGGTGTGGCGACTGGTGAGGAGTCGTTCGGGGTTTTGATTGGAATTGTCAAAAAAAGAAGAAGCGAGGAGCAACTGGGGGAGAAAGTAAAGGAAAAGTATAGGAAAGTAAGAAAGGAATAATGAATAGTTGGGGAAAGTGAGGAGAGGGAGTAGACAGACCATGCTGGAGTGCACAAGGAGAAAAGCAGCTGGTTCGAGAATTTTTTTTATTTGGAATTGAGATTGGGATGAGGAGAGAAGATAGAAGATAGAAGAAAGAAGATAGTGCTGGCTGGATTGAGTTGAATCGAGTTGAATCGAGTTGGGGGATGCCAACAAAAGAAACTGTACCAAGTGGAAATGATTTTGTGCGTAAGCGTAACGATCACTTGATCTTCTCGTTATCGTCAATCATTTCTTTGGCGCCAAAGGAAACAAGTCGACTCTTCACAGGGCGCTCTAATAGTTTCCGATTCCCCCACCCCCAATTCCATCCTCAATCCTCAATCCACTCTCCCTCTCAACTCTGTTCGTGTACTTTACCCCGCCCCCGTCCACACACACACACTACACCATCTAAATCAGAAATGAGAAAGAAGTCTGAGTCTCCACCCCAACAACGTCCATAGATTCAATCCCACTTACACCAAACCACTCTCCACTCCTCTGCACAATCCCACATGAAATGAAACCCAGCCAACCTTTTTTTTCTCTTTTCCCTCATTCCCCCCCAAATCAACAACTTTCCCTCCATAAATCAAAAATCCTCAAAGATAATAGCCTTATTAAATTAAACCTTTTTTTTCTTTTCTTGAATTCCATATCCTCAAATGTTTTGAAAGTTGGACCGAAAATGGGACGTTTGTCGCTTGTCGTTTGTCGTTTTACTTCATTCCCAAAATGTCCCCACATCACCACACCACAAAGGCATTATCATTGACATTGACATTCCACATTAAACTTTATTTGTCTACTGGGGAATTTATGGGATGAAGACTGGGTTTTAATTGGGGCAATAAGAGTCCATTAACTTGATTAAACCAATGTGGATTTTATGGAGTTATTCAAGTCTCTGTTGAAATGTCACTGCTGCACAAAAGGAACAAGGAAAGGCTCACTCGCATGTCGTCGGCATGCGGCCGCCTCTGATTGGGATTGTACATTCAGATTCGGAGAGAGAAACTTATGCGAGGGATCTTCTTCGGGTCTATCAGATTGTACAGATATATAATATATATTTATATATGTATGTATTTTACATAAAGGAGAAAGGGGAATGCCATTCCCATTGCAATTGACATGGATGGAGCCAACAGAGAGACAGCGGGATAAATTCCTAGGCCAAGTCCATGTGGTTTCTCCTCCTTCCCAACTTTATACCTTCCCCAACTGAACTTTCCTTAATAAATTCTCTCCTTCTCTTTCCTCCTCCACACAAAATACACCAAGGATTTTCATATGAATCCAATCGAAACAAGGAGAGATACAGATACAGATAGAACAAGAGAGAGAGAGAGAGAAAGAAAGAGAAAGAGAGACGGGGGAAAAGGGAAAGGAAAAGGAAAAAAAGCCATAAAGAAGCCAACGTCAATTTTAAAAGGTCACCAGCAGGAATAGTTGGGTTTTTTTTATATAAATTTCTACTTTCTACTTTCCACTTTTGAGCTTCACTGTTTTGACCAATAAAAAGGAAGAATTCCCCATTTTTTTCTTTAGTGTAAAACCTGGAAATGTTGTGTATGAATAAATTGGCTCGAGTCCAAGGACAAGCATTTTAATTCCTAATCGAAATAAGTACAAACAGAAATAGAAATGATTTAAAACTCTGACGTGGCTCTGACTATTGAAAAGGGAGGAATGTAAATGAGTGGTGGAATTTAAATCCAAATGCATGCATGATATGACCCGGGGATGAAAGGGAAACGATGAAGCAATGGTGAAGAGATGAAGATGAAAGGAAAAGTGAAAAGACCAGAGCCAGAACCAGAACCAGTACAAGAACGAGAATGGCGTGAGCGTGAAGATCAACACAAACACCAGACGAGTCGACGAGACCACACAACGACGAGAACGAGGGAAAAAACGAGAAAAAGTTTGTAAATTCCCCATCTTTATCGTCTTGTTTCTTTGGCAAAACGGCTGAGTCTTTTACACTGCAAGATAGAGAACCAGAAAAGAGAGAGAGAGAGGACAAAACCATCCAAAATTGAGACTCGAGCTCTCCAGACTTTCCATCCACATCCACATCCCAACACACACACTTTTCACCGTAGTGACAAAGTAAAACTTGCCATCTCACATTGCCATTTCATCTCCCTCTCTCTTCTCTCTCTCTCCTTCTGCCTCTGCCTTTTCCCTCTGCTCTATTCTGCTGCATTGCACCACTTTCACCACTTTCCCCATCCTCGTCGGTTTTTATCTTATTCAGCCTCAGTCTCTGTCAGAGAAACAATGCAAGCGAATGTCTCTCTGCTGCTGCTGGTGGTGGTGCTGGTTCTACTGCTGCTACTCTCCATATATTGCTATATATTGTGAAGGAGTTGATTATGGGTTTGCTGGGGGAAAAAGAAGAAGAAGAAAAAAAGTTGTGTCTCGTTCCCTTGAAGATGGCAACTTGTAATTTGTTCACTCACTTCTCTGTAGCAACAGATAACTTGTCCTGTAATTCTCATTCAACTTGGATACTCGCACGTGGCTCATTCACTTATGACACTTTCCCCCACACACTTCCTCTCCTTCCCCTTCTCTCTCTCTCTTTCTCTCTCTTTTTCCCAATCCCCACTTTCATTTTCCTCTCCATTTTTACCATTCCCTCAATTACATGCCGTTTGAGCATGTGAAAAATCCACTTTCCACGACGTCTCTCATAAAACACCTTCCGGCCTCAGCAGCAACATTCAAAATAAATTTCATATTCCAAATTCCAAATTCCAAATTTCGAATTTGAAATTTGAAATTAAAATTTACATTGGAATTGGAATTGAGAGCGAGGAGATGATGAAACTGTGAGATGAGAGGAGAGAGTTTGTCTTCACAATATATAATACTTAATTATAATTAAAATACCGTGGAAATTCCGCTCTGAGCAGGATTTGTCCCTAATTGAGTTTTGATGGGTGTGGAAATGTATGTGTGAATTTTTGGGACGCGTTGACAGGGATAAATAAATCGTAAGACAAAGTAGGGAAATGAAGAAAAGGAGAGACAATTTTGTGCTTTTTGCTCTCCTTTTTTTTGTTTGGGGAGACATTGGAATTATAAATGAGGAATTTGTGCTGCTCTAGAAATTCTGGAAAATTGAAATGAGAACAAAATTATTTGGGTGAGACAGAGAGAGAGAGAAAGAGAGAGGAAGAGCGAGAAAGAGGGAGAAAGAGAGAGAAAGTGAGAGAAAGGGAAGGAGCTGTTATGGGGCTTGAAGTAGGACAAAGTGAATGAGGGAAAGGAAAGGTAAGAAAAGACTGAGAAAGCGGAAGAGATGAAGCCGTTGGGGGATAAAGAAGAAGGAAGCTAATTTGATGATGAGTTTGGATGAAGGTACTGAATGAGCTTCGCTGTCTCTTTCTCCTTTTTCTTTCTCTCTCTCCTTCTCTTTTGCTTTCACAGTCCCAGAGCGAAAGGACTCATGCAGGAAAGGACTCTTGGTTGGTTTTCTTCCTTTCTTTCTTGTTTTTGGGTTTTGGGTTGGTTCGAGAGGAAGCAAAAGCAAGCTTTAGCTCTAATGGTAATCTGTCACATGGGATGAGTAAAACCGGCAATCAGCCGTCAATTCCGCGAGTGGGCCATTTGCCAAAATCCCCAACAACTCTAACGTTTTTTGTCATCTCACATTCGAATTTCTCTCTCTTTCTCTCTCTTTCTCTTTCTCTCCCTCATCGAGTATGTACGTACGATAAAAGATAAAAAGAGACATTTTTTTCCCCGTCAAACATCTAGATCCAAATCCACATTGTGACAATACGACAAATTTAATATGGAACATCGAGAATCGAGAATCGAGAATGTGAAAATAGCAATGGGAAAATAGTATAGAATTTTCCTTGGCCACTTTTATATGCAGAAACCTTTAAATCTTTGTTATGGGGGATCTCCATATTTTTTTATGCATACTTTCTTTCCCTCCGACCTTCTTATTTAGTACACACACACACACATTTGAACCACATTCTTGGCCCATCTTTCCCTTTACTTTGAGCATCTCTACCAAATGAAAGAAATAAAAAGAGAAGAAATATTCTGTGAATTGGAATCTTCTCAGCCTCCACATCAACCAAATTCCATTCTATTTCCACTTGAATTAATTTCACAATCCCACACATGCAAATCATCACTGGAGCATTCAAATTCAAATATTTCACATCTATATACATTATGAAATTACTTTGGGAATCCTAATTTCAATGAATCTGTACATTCAAAATTTCAAGGCAGATAGTAAATTTCCGAAATTGCTTAAAAGTCATAAAATATCCGCACGAGTTTCAAGTTTTCAAGTGTAATTGGGCAGGGAATGGGTCTAGTGTTTTTTCTTGTAAATTTTGCATTCAAATTTCAGGATTTGAAGAATCTTTAGAAAAGTTTATGATGGACCAGCCATGAAATATCTGTGTAAATGGTTGGCGCCTACAATTTTTTTCTCTCTTTTTTTTTTTTTTTGGTTGGGTCGTATGACAAAATAAAAATACAGTGTACAAAAAAAAGTAAAGTGCAGACGGGAAACGACGGACAGACAACGAGAACAAAACGATGAATACGCATAAAAAAAAAAAAAAAATGGTAAACAGACTCGTCTGTCTCAGAATTGATCTTTGCCTTGGAGAAAAACTTTTGTTTCCAAAACTTTCTTTCAGGACTCTTGAATTGAGTTAAAGAACAAAAACTGTGTGTACAGTCTGGAAATGTGTGTGTGTGTTTTCTATCTGTAAGGATTTTTCTCTCTCTGCAATTGAGTTTGGGAATGGAAAAAAAGAAAGCGTTTTTATGGACATTTTGTGGGCGGGAAATCAAGTCTACTCTCGGATTTTTTTACACATTTCTTTTTGTCAGTTCTCATTGCACCACAATGAGAACATTTTTTAGTCAATGCTTTTTTCAAAAAAAAAAAAAAAAAAAATCTGCCCTGACCTTTCTTAGTTTCTCTATAGAAAATACCGAGAGTAATAACTCAAAGAATGACCAGCAAAAGCAAGATGAATCAAATCAACTCGACCATTTGCGCCCTTTTTTCATTAACTCGAGAGTTTCTTTTGGGATTCCTCCGCTGTTGTTCTTTCTCTTTCTCTTCCCAGCTCCTTTCCTGTGACCCAGAACTACTACTTGCCAAAGGAAACACTCAAAAAGAGCGGAAAAGAAAATAAGATTGATGTCCTTTTAATTATCATCCTGGAGGAATAAAATGTTGGGGGAAGGAAAATTGGAATTAGAAGCATTAGGAAAACGTCATTTGGTAAAGGATTTTGAAGGCTCCCATTCAATTTAATTGTTATTAACCGTTTTTATATCGTTATCTTTGTTTGCCTTTGCTTTTTTATTGGGATTTGGGATTAAGAATGACGGTAAAATTGGACTGGGCTGGACCATTATTTGGAACTACTCGACGATAAATCATGAAATCATCATGTAATCTAAAGTCTTCTTCTGGGACTAATTTGATTGGTTTTCATTAGTATCGTAATAAGCCCAACGTTAGACGTTAGACTTTTGATGGAAAAGTTGTTTTTGGAGGGATTTTGACGATTTCGCAATTTGTCGTCAAGTGAAGTTGTTTTTGTTTATTGGGAATATGCAAATGGTTCAAATGCTTATTTTTGAAGGACTTTTAGAGTATTTTTCGTTTTGTTAGTTTGGCTCTCCCAAATTTCCAGAACTGCAGAATGATCCCCATAAAAACAAATAGCGAGTGTTTTTTTAGTGTTTTCATATGGGGAATCCGGACTCGCTGAGAGGATGCACACACAAGTTTACGAGTGAAAATATGACGAGTGTCGTCTCGACGTTATGTGAAAAAAACTGTCTGCAATCCATCTCCCATTTTTTTTCGTCATCAATGCCAAGGAAAAATCCTCAAATTTCCAAAGAGCTCTTTGCAAACTCCAAATTTATCTGTCACTCCAGATTTCCTGTGTGAAAACGGAAACCTTTGGAATTTCCTCTAATCTGTCACACAAGTTTTTTTTTGTCCTACATACAAATACACACGATGAATAAGTGCTGTGCTAAAATACACGATAAAGATGGGGGAAAAAACCTCGTTCTAAATCTACATCTGTTGGTAAATCAAATCCAAATGTTTGCACAAGCATTCATTTGACAGTTTAATTAGAGGGGTTCACTTTGAAAAGGTGGAGACATTTTATTTAGTTGAGTTGTGTTTTCTCCATAAATCCATTTTCCGTGTGGCCCTATTAAAACTGAATTATTATTGGGATTTCGTTCCGCTTTTTCTCCCCGTAAAACAAAAAACAAGGGCAAAAGTCGGCCGCCATGCTAAAATAGTAAATCCGATTGAAATTTCCTACATGGAGCTTTTTGTGTGAACTTGTATGATATTTCCCAATTCTGATTTTCGGCTTTCCCTTTTCCCTTTTGTGCGAGTCTCATAATTCAGTTGGAGTTAGTGAAGGGAAACTACAAACGAGTGAGGGAATATGGAGAGAGAGTTGCTGGATAAAACTCGATTGAACTTCCGCTTGTTGCAACGACGACTACGACGAGCACGACGACGACGGCCATGCTCACGGCAACGGTAAATGTCATGCAAAATGTTCTAATTTTCCGTGGTCACGCAAAGTTTGTTTTTCTACTCTCTCTTTCTCGTTTACCTCCAAACGTGAATCAGAATATGAGAATCACAAAATCACAAAATCAGAGAATGGTGAAAGTGAACGTGGATTTGTTATGTAGAAAGTCTTCTGGCCATCGTGCCATTGCCATTAAAATCTAAAGAAAACCCCGTTGATTGTTTTTATACCCCAAATCCCAAATCCCAACTCTCAACTTCTCAACTTATTCAGCAGCTCCCCTCCAAAAAAAAGGAAAAACCAAATATGGAACAGCGTTAGAGTTTATTGTAATCAAGTTTTCTCTTTTTGAGTCCCACAACATTTTCTCATTCATTACGAATGACATTTGAGATTCAAGTCGTAAATTAAGCTGAGAAGAAAAACCCCCCTTTAAAAAACCGTCCCTTTTACACACGAGCTTTCACTTTCACCTTGGAATTTGGGATTTCGGGGAATTTGCGACTACAATAAATATCTGTGTGTGTGTGTGTATGAGCGAGCAGGCGTTTTCTTATATAAGCTGCACGAACGCAGGAAATCTCGAGTAATTTCACTCTAATCATAATCACATTCCACAGACTGTGTTTGTTTGAATATATAGATATATTGTACTAATATTTCCCTAAAGAAACGAAGAAAAAACTCCCAACTTGTTTGTATTTGTTTTGTTTTGTTGTTTCACTTAAATGTTTTCCCTTCGGAAATTTAGAAATTCAAATTTCTATTATTGAAAATCTAATTCTCCCTTTCAATTCCCCAAATTCCCATATAATCGTAAATGGAATGAAAATTCATATTTTATTAAGTTGAGTCGTTCATTCATCGGGATGGGAAATGGATGGAAATTTCTTGGTGTATTCGCGTGTTCCTCTTTTCTCTCTCTCTCTTGCTCTCTGTCTATTTTATATTTTTACCTTGGATGTTTTTATGGATGTACCTACAAAAAGTGGGGGGGGGGGGGGTGGGGGGATAAATGAATACAGGAGGAATTTATGGGTCAAATCCTCAAATAAATTCATAAAATTAAAAATGCTTTTTGCGATATTGCTGTTGGCTGTTGGCTGTTGGCTGGGAAATTGGGAAGAGCGTGCGGAGGGAGTATAGGTAAAAATAAAATAGAAAGGTGCAATAAAATCATCTTTTTATCTGATTGGCAGCTGGCACTGGGGGTGCTCCATCGTCTATTTCCATGTCTATCGTATGTGTGTGTGTGTGTGTGTGTGTGTACATTCAACTGAGGAGAAAGGTACATATTGGGACTGTACAGTGAGAAAAGAGAGAGAGAGAGAGGGAAAAGGTGGATGGTGGATTTTATACGTGACAAGCCTTGATAAATAATTCCCTGTTTTGTCGAATAAACTCTATTTTATGGTATTCATTGGACATGCTGTTAGCGGTTAGTTTAGTTCCATCTCTCTCTCTCTCTCTCTTTCCTTCTCTCTTTCTCGCTTACTCCACAATCTACACAACTTTTACTTGGAACAAGATCCATGGCAATGCCAATGCCAATTCCAGCACTTTCTCACACCCCACCATTGACAAACGTATACGCTTTCTATTACTTTCTGTCTACTTTCTCCTCTCTTTCTCCTTCTCCCTGTTGGACTTTCTCCTTCCCAGCATGATCTGCCCATTTCTCCAGTGAACCTCGCTCATCTTCAGCTCACATTAAGCAGACCATGATAAAAAAAATTGCTCATTAGGTCGTATGCTTCTTGGAGTTGGATTTGATTAAATTTGAAATCTAACGAGGATTTTTTGCAAAGTTAATTTGGACGTTGGTGACGTTGGAAAGAAGTAGAAAAAAAGAAAAAGAAAAAGAAAGGAAAGGACGAGTGACCATAACGGAAATCAATCCAACACCAATCCCTCTGCCCACTGCCAACAGTGTTTTTTTAGGGATAATTTCTTTTCCTTTTCACTTGAATCCATTGGGTTTGGAATTTGGAATTTGGAACTCATAATTGGGAATTCGGATGTGCTGAGCTGAGATAATATTGACTGAAAAACAGAAGGGAAAAATTCCATTCCTTTTCCTCATCTTCATTTGAGGTTGGAAAAAAACGAAAAAAAAACAGTGGAGCAAGATATATTTTCTTTTTGTTCTTCTCCTGAAAAGGAGAAAAAAGAGAAAGAGACCGGACTTTCTCGTTTCATCTTGGTCCTTCCGTTCTCTCTTCCCTGGAGAGATTCGTTTTTATGCTGTAGACAAAGACGAGGACGAAGACGAAGACAAAGGCTGCAGTGCCGTAGTCAGTTAGTCAGTTAGTGAGTAGTGGGGGAAAAAACCAAATAGATTTGGCTCACATGATGCAGAAATGTTGTACCAAGGGAAGGAAAGAGAGAGAGAGAGAAAAAGAGAGAGAGAAAGCATCTTGTTCACTTTCACCTCGTTCCCATTAGATTCCCCCCAGTTCATGCCGTCAACTTGTAATGGTCATGGCAATATAGAAAAATCAAAATGTTCCGGACTTGGTCGTTTTAGCTTTGTCGACCTCGATTACCGTCTACCGTCTACACCGTCATCGCCGCCCCACCTTCTGTCCCCCCTTTCCCCCCCAATTCATTCACTTCTTCCCGTGCCTTGACGCAATGCTCAATCTTGGTACCTCAGAAAAATCCTATTCCCGCTATTCCAGGTTTTCTACTTTAACATTCCACGTTTCCGTACTTCAGTATTTTAGTATTTCAGTATTTCAGTGTCACAGTTCTGGATGATGTGCGTGTGTTGACTCTCATGTATAAAATGTCCTCGTGAAAGTGGACAAATGTGAAATTGTAAACTGTAAATGCTGGCCAGTTTATGATAGTCTCATTATAAATCCTTCATGTGTTCAGTCCACAAGTCCACAATTCCGTTTCCTTGACAAATGTCGAGTGTGCCCAAATCCCAAATTGCACACAACGATGGAGTGGGAAAACATTACGGATTCAATTCTGCACACATAATGAAATCCACGAGCATGTGCACCAACCAACCAACAAATTTGATTAAATAGTAAAGGAAAAAATAGAGAGAGAAAACTGATGGGAGTCTGTGAAAATTATGAAATTGTGAAAATTACGACACGGAAATTATATGACGGGTCATAAATGCAATTTCCATATTCGGATTTTGGATTTGAGAGATTTCTCTGTGGGACTTTCTATTTCTCTTTCTTTCTCTCTCTCTCTCTCTCCCTCTTTTGCTCATAATTTATGAGCTCTTAATGAAAGGCAGAGAAGTGGGTTGAGGATCCGACTTCCACCGTGTGTCCTCATCACTAGGCAAAGAGAAAGTTGAATTGGGGATTTGAATGTATGCATGCGAGGAGATGAAGGAATGACGTGGATGTTTTTGAGAGTTTTGAGACTTTTGAGTGTGTAAAAGCGCCAGCTTTGAATCTCATTAAAGTTAATAGGCAGTCAACCTCAAGTACATTAAGCTCTATTTTGGAATAACAACACAACACAAGGTTTTCTCTTCCTCCATCAAGATCACGAATTGAGTCAGGAATATTCCAACTGGATGCAATTAAAAGTCATTAGAGGGAAAGGAAGAAAGAGAGAAAGAGAAAGAGAGAAAGCAGGAGAAATTCTAAGAGACGCCCTGCATTATTTCTTATTGTTGGTAATTTATGTGGATTTTGTATGGTATGGTACAATATTTAGGATTTTGGATTTTGCACACTGTGAATTGTGGATTGTGCCGAATGAAGTTGGAGTGCGTGCACCTCTCGAGTACAAAAGGAGACAGACGAGGCTCCAATCACTTGCTGCTCGACCAGCTTTAAAACTCGTAAAGCCATAATCAAAATTTGTGCAAGAGTTGGGATGAACATGAGAAAGTTTCCTTTTGGGTGGTCCCTTTGGATATTCTCGGATATCCCCACGCAATGAATGAGCTTGAGAAGGCAAAGTCCCCAAAATATCCATCTCTAACGACCTCACTCATTCACGACACTGTACCATATCCACTATTCACTCTCACTTTCCCTTTCTCTGTCCCTCCATTTCCTTCGAAGAATCCTCTCGTTTCCTCATGTTCCTCATGTTTCTCATGTTCCTCTGTTGTCTTGTGTTGTGAGTTGGCCTCAAAATCTCCTGGCCTTCCCCGCCCATGAATTAATCCATAAAGGAATTTAAAACTGGTTACGATTATTCCAGCTGGCTCTCCATCCCTATTTATATTTGGGATAACGGTTGCAAAGAGAGAGAACGAGAGAGAACGAGAGAGAAAGTGAATGGAATCGAGGAATGGAAGCGTCTCCACGGGTTTTTTTTAGACAGTTATTTATGTGCTCGGACTAATAGTTTTGAACAGTCATTTATATTCATATGCTCTCGAGCTAATGCTCATGCTAACTATCTGTAGTTTGCAGTTGGTAGCCTCAGCATTCCAGATTCAGATTCCAGTCCTATCCAAAATTACAAACGGGCAATTCCTCTGGATATTGAGCAAAACGAGAGGATGTGAGCAAGTAAAAGAAGAAGAAGAAGAAAATGTAGGAATGTCTTTGAATGTTCTATGTATAGATGTGTGTATAAAGTATAAATGTGTATGGAAATGGGAATGGCTTGTAAGGGAGCATTTATATTCATTCGGGTTCTTCTACACGCACACACTCGTCAGACTTTTGGTCCGTAGATTATGATAAATAGTTGGTGCTTTTAAGTTTTGGGTTGAGCCGGATCGTAATTGGCATGAGACGCGACCTAATGAGACAAGCAAAGGATTCCTCTCCTTTGAAATATTACTTTTTTTTCACCTTCTTCCTCATACAAACAGACAGACAAACAGACGGACGGACGGACAGGCAGATTTGACTCAATCCTGACATTCCACTCCAAAGCTCAATTCAACTAGAAACTAGAGCAAAGTCTTCACATACCAAAATTCCATTTGAATAAATGAACAAGACGCCAAAGACAAAAGAACAAGTACAAGTACAAGAATTCGCATTATGAACAACATTTTAATTTTAATTTTGTTTTTGTTACTTTTCCCCACAAAATTTCCCCCAAAAGGGGAGGAAAAGTTACAAAACTCGGGCGTTTTTTTCTTGCCTGGAGTCGAATATTGAAATATTGAGTGGTTATTAATCGAGTTCATTTAAATGTGCTTGAGCTCTCTCTCTCCGTCTCTCTCTTCAAGAATTAATTATGAATTATGATGATGAATCATTTGTCTGGGAATTTGGCAGCTCCATCCAGACTGACATTGACAAAACCCGAGGGTTTCCATCTTTCTCCATTTCCCTTTCTTCCCTCTAAATATTTTCTGTGGAGAAATAATTTCTTGGCATTTCCTTTGTGGTGAAGAACAGACTACAGACAAATGACTAACTCAATTCTCATTCTTCATTTCCCTATGATAAATCTCTCCCGCCGACCCCTTGACAAAGAGCATAATTAATTGCTTTCCCCCCGTATAATTTTGATGTGGACCAAACCAACTAAACCAACCAACAACTCCCGTTCCTTTTCTATCCAAGAAATATCGTAGAAAGAAAGAATTCTTCCTCTTTGTTTTTTTTATGGTTCATTTGGAAGTGCGAACAAATGATCTCGTAACTTTACGATAATTATTAAAGGATTTTTTCATATTTCCATACGCTCAACTCTTTCTTTCTTTCTTTCTTTATCGTCTCGTCCTTTGTTTCCCTTTTCTTTCCTTTTGGTGATGTTGTGTTGTTGTGAGTTGAGAAGTCTAAAGACTCGCATAAATAAATCACTTGAAGGAAGCGCATAAAAAAAAATGAGCTCACGGAAATGAAAGCTGACGTCTTGGAGGGAAATGAAGAGAATTCAAGCTAAAAATTCCGAGCTCCGTCTCTCTGTTTTCTCTGTATTTCTATTTCTATTTCCATTTCAATTTGGGTTGCATTAATTTCGGAACATTTCGGAACATTTCAACATGTTTGGAGAGGAAAGTGTGGAGATAAATTGGTGGGTTTTGCAAGTTAAAGCTACCAAAAGATCCTCATTTCGCCACACATTTCCACATTTTCCCACTCCAAATAATGTAAACATTTCCCTAAAAAAAACAAAAGTAAGGAAGGGAAAGCACCGGTTGGGATATCAATTGCCGTACTGCGTATGTTCTCCCCCCCCCCCACCCCATTTATCTAGAGAGAAACAAGTTCAACGACAACACACAATGGAACGGAAAATAAAAACGGAACGGAAGAAAGAAAAAGGACGTCAGGAGAAAGTCAACGCTAAGCCAAGGGAAAAGCAAAAGCAATAGCAATCGCAATGGCGAGGAATAGAGATGGAGAACTACCATTTTTTTGAGGGTGGGTTCAAACTCAACTTTACAGAGGAACAAAGGAATTGACTTGACAAGTAAAGTCTTTGGGAGATGCTCGTCGAAAACAAAGTCTGCATAATTTATGAACATCTTGCTGAAACGAAGGGAAGGAACTTGAGGAGAATCTAAGATGAGGTCAGCCACTTTCTCTCTCTCTCTTTCTCTCTTTCATTCTCCTCCTGTACATGCTCATACGACTGGAAGCTCAGAGAGGCTCAACTCCTTTTGTCTTTATCTTTATCTCTTTTGCCTCACGTGAAATATAAAAAACCAACCCGCATCATTTCCGTGTCTTTCCAATGGCTTTCCCATGTCTTTCTTTGTGCCCTTTTTATTGCGTTGTCAATGGGATTATTCGGGTAACTGAAACATTGTTCAATTTGAATACAACTGCAAATACCAATTGCAGATAATTCTTTAGAAACGAACAGTCAACTCACATTTACTCTCCTCGATGATTCCTCTTCAATATAATTGTAAATTGTAAATTGCGGGGATGGCATTTCTTGACAAAAGAGAAAGCTAGAGAGAAAAAGTCAGTCATATGATGTTTCAACATTTCGTATGTTTGTTAGTTTAATATTGGATTTATGAGTGTACGATATTTATCGAGTTGAAATCGATGGAAAGCCTCAAAGGATGCACACAGAAAAAAATGCTCTGGAGTCTTCTTTATCTAAATTTTCTTATCGTGAGACAAGAGGAGGCAAATTCGTGTGTTTGTTTTCCTTATTTTTATCGATGCCGAGGGAATGGCAATTCCAATGAACCAATCGACGATTTCCATTTTCATGTCTCAACTAAATTCTAAATTCTCCTTTGATCTGACAGGGAACGTGTGTTCACATAATGCGACACAAAATTTTCTCGTGGATATCCAAATATCCATTTCCAAATATATGGAAATGAACATGAACTCCTCTTTTTATCACGTGGGTGGTCTGTTGATGATAAACCATCGCCAGGATCTTGTTTGAAATAGGAACTTCAAAATAGACAAGGTTTCTCTTGCCGCCCCAGAATATAGAATAGAGAAATGGTAGGTGGAGAAAGAAGGAGGAGAGAATTTTTGTTTCATGAATTATCTCAAGGAATCCATGTCGATTTCCTTAATAATTCCCCAAACAAGTTTTCTCCTCAGTTCCCGCCCACTGAATAAAACATCTCGAGCCCCTTCTTTTCCTCCTATGAATGAATGAATGAACAAAATAAAAATTCTTTCTCTTTCTCTCTCTCTCTTTTGCTTTCGCAGTAATTTCCCCAAAGAAAGCTTATGACTCGTAATTTAATTTATAAGGAGATGCTTTGAGCTCAGGATTCTATAAGCTGAGCTTGAACAAGAACAAGGAAAAGGAAAAGGAAAAGTAAAAAGGAGGCGAGAGAAAAGAAAACGAGTGTGAACTTGACACTTGGCTCTCTCTCTTTCTCTCTCCCTCTCTCTTTCGTCCTTCTCTTTCTCTTTCTTTTGATCTGGAGTTGGGACTCGAGACTCGAGACTTGAGAATTGACGGAACAAGTCAAGTTTTGCTGAGTAAAAAAAATGCTAAAAGTTAGTCTGGTGACAATTATTGTGTCGCAGTCCCCATGTTCCCAACACACACACAAACACACACACACTTCTACAGATGGCCCGTCGAGTTTTATTAAGAGAGCAGTAGAATCCGTGAGCAAATGGAGAAGTTACTCAAGTTGGAAAGTCATTTTCATTTCCCTGTTAACTCGAGGGAATGTATTTATAAATTGAGTATTTATAAAGTGTGAGAGTTCCCCCACAGAATTCTCAATTCTCTTTTCTCCAACTATGACAATAAAATTCCGTCCTTTCACGGAAAATCCTCCAAGTTTTTCTCTCTCTTTCTTTCTTTCCTTTACTTTCTCTCATTTCAACTCCAGACTCCCGACTTTCTCCACCATCTGCCACCATGTCAGCTTCAGTCGTCCACAAACACGAAACAACCGAACCAACAGAAACAGAAAAAGAGAAACAGCAACAGCTTTGCATTTTAATGGCGGCTCCCCCAGCCAAATTTCTAAATTCTGAAGATGAAAAGACAGAGAGAGAGACTGTATGAGAACATTAAGACGAGGAATTGATAAAACTCCTCTGGATTCTGGATTGGAATGAGCTCTGAGCTCTCCATGTAGTTTCCCCATACATATTTCCCATCCCACTTATTCCTTATCCCTTTCTTTCCCAGCGTTTGAGCTCTCGTCTAGTTTGTTTGAAATGTCGGAACGGAATATCGTAAAAAAGATTTTATCATGGCTTAACGTGCCATTTCCAACACTTGACTTCATTTGAAGCTATGCTCCTCGCAAATATTTATGATTGCTTGATAATTCGTCTGGAATGTCTCAATTGAAGGGAAATCAAAATTTGTTTAGGAATTTTTCATTTGTTTTTTTTTTGTTTTTTGTGGTGTTGTTCCTTTTAGGATGAGAAAAGAAAACCTGAAGTATAGGTGTACAAGTGACCAAGGAATTGACAGATTAAAGTACATATCGTCTGTTAAGTTCACAAACGAACTATAACGATTTTCCTTAATTTGCGGAAATGCTCCTACTGCGTCCGTCTTTGTGGGTAAAATTGTGAAAAAATTCAGGGTGACAGAAAAGGTCATGGCAGACAATCATGTCGAAGGACCCAACGCTCCATCTTCAGCCATTTGACCTTTGGAGCAGGTCAACGAAATTAAGGGAAATAATTATAGTTCGTTTGTGAACTTAACAGACGATATGTAAAATCGATTTGGAAGGCAACGCAGTGGAATGGGAAATGCATTTAAAGGGAGTGCATTAAAAAGTATATCTATTGTAGGTATATGAAAGAGGAGCAGAGATTTAGAATTTGGTGTAGGTCCAGGGTTTCCATCCCAATTGCTTTTTCCTTTTTCTTGTCCAAAAAAACTAGACGTATCAGCAGATATTTGGAATGGGCAACAACAACGATAACGATAACGATGGGAACTCACATAAACAAGGAAGGTAATTTAACGCCAAGTCTGTTTTTCATGTAAACCAGACACAAACACAACAAGAACAAACAGACACGAGAACAAGACACTCACTGTAATAAATAAATCCACTCCTTTTCGATTCACTATACTTTATTGTGTTCCCGAACAATACACAACACAAAACCAGTTGGATATAACCAAACAACACCAAACACATTTTAACGGGTCTGTCTCTGCCCGTTTCCTGTTTTTCCCTGCTGCTGCTGCACACAAAACAAAATCAAAAGTCAAGGAAGAGACGGAAGCTCAGCTGTACATAGATAGAGTTTGGAGAGTTTGGAGGGTTGTAACTCGTTGAGATTTGGCTCCGTATGGAAGAGACGAGGAAATTAAAAGTGAGAATCGAGAATCGAGAGAGGAGCAGATGAAATTCCTCTCTCGTATTTTAGCTGCTCGTGTGTGCCTAAAAATAGAGCTGGGAAATCCCCGTTCTATTTCGTTCTACCGAATTGCATAATCTGATTATGCTCACAGATTGTGAGATTGTCCTCACGTGTGTTCTCGTATATCGTATAATTTCTATTTTTATTTATTCATGAAAATAAATCCTCTTTATATAAATATATACATATATATTTTTGAATGCGGATTTTTCATTCACTGGGAACATTATTTCCTTGACTGATCCCGCTGATGATACAGTCCAATATGGGAAAGATTTAGGGAGGAACAGGTGAGGATTGAAGATGTGGATGAAGATGTGGAAGGAAAACGAGGAAAAGGAGAAGAAGACGCATTTGATTCCGAATTGAATGTCATGATGATTCCATGGGAAAATGTGACCTGACTTTTGGGCCTTCGCGCTTGAACCAGCATGATAAAGAGGATTCTCTTCATGTTCGCACTCGGATAATTCGATGGGAATTTATATGCATACATATATGTTAATATGTATACTCTATGGGAAATGGAGATGGTGAGATGGGCGATGAGATGATGATGCGAGTGAGATTTATTATTGGGAACCAAAAAAAAAATCAAAACCAAATGTCTGGCCAACATTGATTAAACATTCAACTCTTGGAGCAACCCAGATTCCCGAATATCAGATATGAAAACGAGAGGGAATTAATTCTGATTCCGCTTGAGTCAAAAGAAAACGGGAAAATATTTGGGATTCGGTGTGGGAAGTGAATTTTACATATACGATAAGTGACATATCTTACATTTGTCTCTCTACTGATAGAATTTAATTTAAATGCTTGTGGTTTTTGTTTTTGATTGTGATTGTGATTGTGGGACAAGTTTGAATTCAAATTCAAATTCACATTCCAATTCAAAGTTTTTCGACCGAATCTTCAAACGCATTCGACATTGACGTTGGAAGGTTGAGATTGAGATTTCCAGCCGAAATCCTTCCCTTGTACCATCTTCATCCTTTACTTCCTCCCGACGACGACGATGATCTTTCATCATTTCAGGATCCTGATTTCAACACGTAAATGGGGATTCCCCGGTCATGCAAGAACAGAGAACCGCACCGATGAGCTTTCCCATTTCAAACTGAAGGATTTTCCATCAATTGACTCGGAAATAATCTATTTAATCTATTTAGCTTTAAATCCTGACTCAAAATAAAAATCAATAGGGATTTCATGGGAGCCAACTTTATGTATACTTTGAGAATTGTACCAACGGCTGTTTAGCCTCATTTAACTTTTATACACTTGACGTTTGTGAAAAACTCCCTTCATTTCCATTTATCTGTAACTCCTACTATACTAAATATCTGCTCATCTGTATTTATGGCAAGATACATTTGGAGCGTATCGTAAATATTTTCGTATTCAGATCCCGATCCCGAGTTGATTGCAACAAATTGCAAATTGCCCTATTTTTGCCCCCCTTCCATAATTTGCCATCGTCCTTTATTTTTCACTGGTAAATGTAAAACCAACGTCACAATTGTGATCCGGCAAGTCCAAAGACATAAAATGATGGACTCGACTTCGCCATGGAAATCCGACAGACACGACAGTAAAAAAAAATAACAAAGAGCTGATATTAAATGGGAATTCCTGCTGCTGCTGTCGCCCTTAATTCAAGCCGTAATTAAATGCAAGCGTGGATTCGGACATATTCGGTTGAGTGTGTTCTGGAAATGGATTCTTCTTCATTAGGAATCGCTTTCTTTCCAAGTGGCTTCCCTCCAGGACATTTTGTTTTACGTTCAAACACCACCATCAATCTGCAGATATCCTTGACGAAAATGTGGGATTTGATTGTGGTGGATCTGCATTTATCCTAAATATCAGTAGTATTTCTCATGTTTGTTTCAAAAATTACTCGGGGTTCGCGTTGACAGTGGGGAAATGACAATGAATGTGTTTGTCGATCATCATACAGTTGATGAGACAAGATTAAAATATTTGCTGTACTTTGCTTTCTGGACATGAAAATCTACTTTGAGTCCAACCACTTACACACACTCACACACACACACACGAAAATTCACTCATGTCTCACTCAGAATCCCATTTCCTAACTATCAGACAAATCCATTTGTTCTCTCTTCCTTTCATTTCCCTTTATTTACTTTTGGTCACAGCTGAAAGAGAGTAGAAGAAAGAAATGTGTGTGGGATGTCAACAGTGCCAAATTTCAAATTCGAATTCCCACCCCAGAAAAAGACATGATGAAAAAGATAAAAGTGTTGAGACTGCAAAAAGTGTAAAACCAATTTAAGTGGAAAATTCATTGATGGGAATTGGCTGGGAAAAGAGTCTATGTGCTGTTGAGAGAGAGAAAGAAAGATAAAGAAGAGTTTTGGGAGGTTTAAGGCAATTGACTGAAATTGTTTAAATGTTTACATTCGCCGATCAGCCGGCAAACGAAACGAAACGCAACGCAACAGAACACAATGAAATGGAGAGCATTTCCGTTTATTTGTCTAGTCAAAAGCAATTAATCAAAGTGAGCTTTGTAATCAACGATGAAACATCTCTGGACTTTCCTTTTCCCCCTTCCAATTGTCTCCTACGGCGGATCATCTACTCACTATAATTAGTTCACAGCTTGTGAAATTTCATCCACTCTCCCCCCACTTAACTCCCAACCCCTCACCCCCCAAATCTCTCCCCCCCTTTGAACTAGCTGAAGGTTTGTTATGAGTTGTGAGTACAAAAATGGAGAATGATTGTTGAATTTCCAATGAGAGAAAATGCAGGACGGAAGTGAGAAATTGTGTCGTTGTAAATTGTGAAGGGAGGGAATGAATTAAATTTATATATTTGACATGACAAAATGGGATCGTGTTGGAGTGTCTTGGGAAATGAGGACAAGTCATCTCATGTCACCTCACCTCAACTCAACTCAAGTCAAGTCAAAAGTCCTCCAAGTCAAACTTAAAAGTAAACTGAAGGTGATCTTTTGTTACCGAAACCAAGGAGAAAAACAAGTACATAAAGGGCAAGTAAAAGTAGGGAAAAGACTTCTAGAGAGAGAAAATAGAAAGTGGCTGACATTTATAAATTGTTCGCTTGTGGATTTGATGTAGTAGTGACGGAGTAACTTGTGTAAATGGTGTAGTAAAGGAATAATGGGGCTCCTCCTTCCCCCGCCACTATTATTTATTTCCTCCAAAAATAACCCACCAAAAAAGAAGAAAAGGAAAAGGGAAAAGGAAGAAAGAGGATTCAAGTGGAAGTGGCTGGCCGGCCGGGCCAGACTAAACTAGTCTCACAGTCAGAGTCACAGTCAGAGCGTGGAGAATTGAACATCCTGGCCATGAGACAGACGAGGAGTCGAGTTAGTTTGTCTGTGTGCGTGCGTGCAAGTCCATCCGAACTCTACCTTTTAGCTTAACAAGGATTGTCCATAATATTAATGCACTTTCTTTCCCCCTTTTCCCTTTCCCCCCTTCAACTTTTCCTTTTTTTTATTTTTTATTATTTCCTCACCACCACCACAAGAAACATGTATGACTTTCAACATTTCAACATTTTCTGTGTTTCCAAGAAACCAAACGCTCGCTCAATCTTCTCTCTGCCCCGACTCATTTGAATCCCTTCCATTTCCACTCACATTTCTCACATTGGCTGGCTGGCTGGCTTGCTAACCAAGGGAAACATGAAATGTTTTGAATTCAAATTCAAAGTTCGAATTGCCACGACAAGGGAAAAGGGAAAAGGAAGAAAATACACAAATGCACGTTACATCACATCATGAATTTTCCATGTGTAGAATATATATGGTAGAATATGGAAAGTGGAAAATGGAAAGTAATAATCACACACACACACAGACATATAGAAACACACATACGATGATTTATCTCGAGTATTCACACAAGATTTATTTTAACTGCTCGTACACACTGCAAATTTCCCTATTCGTCTCTCTTCCTCTTTGAATGTGAACACCCTTTGGCTCTGATTCAGTCCTCACTGTTTGGTTTGACTGTCTAAACTTTCCACTTTTCTCTATTCTCTTCTCTCTGTTCAATCTGAATGTGGTTGCATCCACTTCCATTTCCACATCCACATCCACCAAATTTCATTCCATGTTCCCATCCATGCTTTCCCATCTTTTCTTGTTTCCCAAGCTGTAAACTCCCAAACTCGGTCGCTCTTCCTGCATTTCCCCCAAAGTAAAAATGTGAACTGAACTGAACTGAACTGAAAATGTGAAAATGGGGGGAAAGGAAAGGGGGGCAAGTGATGGGGGGAGAGAGAAAAGCCTGAAAGCCACAGACCTAAAATCTAAAATCCAAAAAGGTTCCTGACTTAATTGCTAATTTGATGGATTCCAATTGGACAGTACATTTATGAGCTTTTATGTTTTATCTTTATTTCCTTCCCATTACAATCCAGGACTAGAAAAACTACAGATATGGATGGAGGCAGTGGAGGAGGAGGTCATCTAACAAAATCATCATCCCTTTTCTAGATAACTGGGAGTTTTCCGTTGAGCATGAAGAGAGAGAGAGAGAGAAAGTCAAAGAAAGTAAACAAATCCGAATGGGGAATTAGCTGGAGGTCCAGACTGAAGACTGGGAAAACGAGGGAAGAGAAACAGTTGGGTGGATTTTGCTACTCGAAATGAAAGGTTGTGTACATATTTGATAGAGATGGAGAAGAAACGACTGGATTGGAAATAAACTCATTGGCTTTCATCGATTTTCTTTTTGCACAGAGTTGAGAGTTGAGAGAGCGGATGAAAATAATGCAAGCTCAAGCCAATGTGAATGTAAATGGTGAATGTGAAAGTAAAAGGAGCGAATGTGAGATTCACATGCTCCAGTTCAGTCGACTGTCTATCTGTGTGTTGAAGTAAATGTGGAGATGAAGATAGCGAGAGAGCCTGCAGTTTCCAGTTTTCCAGTGTATTGATGAAAGTGAAGAAGAGAAGAAGAAGAAGAAGAGGAAGAGATGGAGATAGAAATAGAGATTGAACCGAAATACCAACTTTGCCACATAAAATCCTCGAGTTGTTACACACGCACACTCAATTCTCAGCTCTTCACTTTCAACTCAACTCAACTCAATTGGGATCTGGATCTGAGATTCATTGGACAATTCACCAATTCAACAATTCAGGATCACACAAGGAATTGACAATGGTAGGTACAATGAACCGTCCCATTCAAATGCATCCGGATCCGCAGGAGGAGCAGAAGCAAAAGCAGTCGCATCGCACAACTGAATACAAATTCCACCTGTGTGTGAGTGACTCTCTTCCTCATTTGCCATTGGCATGCTAGCTTCACATCCAAATCCAAAGCCAAATCCAACCGACAATTTCAACTGCAGACAGATACACTTCGAATCGAGTCAGTCAATTGATCCAGTCTCAATGCTCAATGGGAAAAGGGGAAATAATTACGAATCACCACACCACACAGACAAATCCTCTCAACCCATTCCATTATTTTATTCCATTCAAATACACACGAACCCCAAAAAACAGGGCTGACAATTGTCAATGTCAAATCCCACATCATCCCAATCCGAATTTACATGCATATATAGATCCTACACGTATAGAAGTAGCGTTTTATGAGGGATTCTGACATTATCTTCACACTTCATTTGAAATGTGAACCAAGCTCGACAGACAATTATCATATGGTCGCTTATTGAGTGTACTCCAGAGCCTTGGGGACTATCGACTGTCGACTGTCTATGCATTTAAAATCCACACTGAACTGACATTCACATTCCGATATTTCTGTTCCGGAATGAGTTGGGAATTTGGAGAATTTGACACATCATCCTCAAAACTCCACAAGACAATCCATTGAAATTCATCATCCTGATTTATTTTTGGATAATATTTGGGTGGTTGAGCTATTCCAGATTTATAAAGCGGAGAACTGCTTTATTTTCATATGCCAATGTCGACCTGAGCTAGACCACAATTTATTGCTCTGGCGAAACCATCAGGGAAAATCAATAATTCCCCTAAAAATACCCATCATTTCTTTCTTTATTTTTAGTTTTGCTTTTCTCCTTGTCCTGAAATTGATAAAAAAAAGTAGGGGGGGATGAAAGATGAAAGAGCTAAGCTGAAATGTTCATCTGCAGATCATACAGTGGATAGGCGTTAGATTTGATTGCAGGGGAAGATTGAGATGAAGATCGAGTGGATGAGAGAAAGAAAGAGAGCGTTTGCCGTTCAAATCCGAATGTTGGGACGTGCTAAAGTGTTTGTTTTCAAAGTAGTTGAAGACTCTCATCATTTGAATTCACAAGATGAATCTTCAGTGAGAAACAGAAAGAATCCAGCTCAGATTTTAATGAACCTTTCCTTCCCATCCAGTTTTATTCCGAATCCGAATCCAAACCCAACTTTTACTTTTACTCAAACTTTTATCGTATTCGTAGAAATTGAGTATTTCGTACATATTTAAAAAAACGACGCGGAATTCCCCTCATAAAACACCGAATCCCAAATACCAAAATCCGGCTCCGGAATTGTAAATCCTAACTTTGGCCTTTTGTTTTTTGATGTCCAACCTTTGAAAATCCAGTGCATGAATTACCGAATGGTCGTTGAATGGTGGAATGTTCAATTTTGGATTTGCAAAGTGGATCCGCCGGTTTCTTTCTCTGTATCGATATCGATGTCGATGTGAAGGAAGAGTAAAAGAAATAATAATAATGTCAATTGTGGATTTTCCCTCGAGCAGAAAAGGAAACAAGGACCAATCGAAAGGCGTTACATTTGAAATGGGTAAACTTTTGCATTTAAACTAAATTGAACAAGCTTCAAACGATTTCTTCCAGTTCTCTCGTTCTCGTCTTTACACTTTTACTCTTTTTTTTGTCAATCTCTAGCGGATTTCCACCCGGATTCAACTTCATCTTCTTCTTCATTTTGTTCTACAGATAAAACGTGGAACCAAATACACACACATAGAGCTGGAGGGCATGCGGTCAGGAAATTTTAATAAATATCTTAGCTAATCATGAGACAGTCAAAGAAAGTCAAACGCAACTTTCTCTCTTTCTCTTTCACTCTTCCTCCACCAATAAAATCTACACCAGCTGCTTTCTCCCTCCTGCCCTGGACTCTTTCACTTTCTCTAAATAAAACATGGGAGAATAAATTAGCTAAAGATATCCAGCTGCTGTCCATAATATATGTAGAACAGGGAGAAGGAAAAGGGATGAAGAGAAAGAGATCCTCACAGATTTGTTTTCCACTCCAATGAGCTTGAAGAAAAAAGCGTGTTGAGACCCAGATGTTAAGGGAAAGAGACAGAGAAAGCCTGGGGGGATTGAGAACGGTGTGTTTTTCCAGTCACATTCGACATGACAAAATAAGAACCCGTTCAAATACATCACATGGGAAAACACGCTGCTTCAAGTCCTCCGTTTAGAACTATGTTGGTTGAACAGTGAATGTTGGGATTGAACCACAAACATGTGGATTGTGGATTGTCGGTTTTGGGGATTGTGAATTGAAAAATTGAGAATTGAGAATTGAGGGAGAAGGAGAAGAAGAAGAAAAGGAAAGGTTATGGATCAACTACTTGGAAGAATACGGGTAAACATGGCTCACAGATTTCATCTCCGTCTTCTCTATATCCTTTTTGTGATTCCTCATATTTTTTCAACCACGACCATACCAACAACAACATGAAGAAGCTGACAGACAGACAGAGAAAGAAAGAGAGAGAAATGCGGAGCTACTTATTTCTTATTCGTATTTTCTCCCTAGTCACTGCTTTCCTTTCCCCAATTCGGAATGCATACGCATAGATGTATCTATTCCTCTTCTCTCTCTCTCTTTTCTATCTCTCTCTCTCTCTCGCATGGACAGATGGATAAATTCCAAGGATAACGTACAAAAAAAAACTCGTGTCTACTTTTCACTTCTCGGTCTGTCTCGTCGTCTCTCCATTCCCGATAGGAAATTCAGTTGCTTTGTTATCCGACGAAACCTATTTGCGGCAATTGTTGACGACAAGATTTATTCCCTTCTTTCTCTCCTCCGTCTTCTCTCCTCCTTTTCCCTTCACATGTACATCCCAAGACAAGTATCATGTCATTTCTGTAGAGTCTGAGCAAACTTGGAGGTGTCCATGGCTCACTGGTTAAGTGTCTCACCCAAGTGAGAGAGAGCGAGAGCGAGAAAAATATGAGAGGATGAAGATGAAGATGAAGAGAAAGCTCTCAAGTTTTTATCCATCGACAAGCCGGGAGCGATTCGAGTACTTCAATCATTTATTTGCTATTACTTTTGTATTCTCCTCTATTTATTCAACCACATCTTTTCCCTCTTTCCTCTTCCCCTCCTTCAGAATTCAGAATTCAGATGGATATTGAGAGCAGAAGATAAAGAAGTATAAGGGAAAAGTAGTAAATCTGTCTGGAGGGAGTCAGACACACACACACACACACACACACAACGTCTGGGTGTTTTTTCCTCATCCCTTCAATCCTCAGAAATTAATACAACTGAGAGTATCTGTGGACTGTGGATAAAAAGGAGGAGGAGGAGGAGGAGACTTCTCTGAGAGTCTGAACCACAAGGAGAAATGGAGACATAGAGAAATCCCTCCATCAACCACTAATTTCTCATGTCTCTGAGTGAAAGTAAAAGAGGGAAAATGATGATGGCGATGGTGATGGCAATGGCTGGCCATCGTGTTGTAATCGGTAGGAGATTCTTTAGGAATTCATGACTTGTGTAAAACAGAAAAAGGAATGGAGACATGGAGATGGGAATGGAAATGTAATGCTCGCTTTCTCTACGTGAGAACCCACTCCTAATGATTAATTCACAAGGAGCCGGACGAGAACGAGGACGACGAGGACGACGAAGAGGACTTGTAAAACTTTCCTAGTAAATATTAATGCGCTTAACTTGAACGGAAGCTGCCTGCTGCTCCTTCTCTTTCCTTCTTTCTCTTTTTTCTTTCTGTGTGTACATAGTTTTTTTTTGTTTGGGGCGGCATGAGGATCCGGATGAGGATTTGAGGACAGAGCAAACGGATGACCAGCAGAAATGACAAAAACTTTACAGATATAAATATGAACGTCTGCTGTCTCTCTCTCTCTGTATTTCATTTCCAAAAAAACAATCGTTTGTTTTCTACTTGGTCCTTGTGAAGGCTTGTGCTTGTCATTTTTGGTTTCATTCCCATTGTTTGTCACCCCATGATTTATTCATTGAAACAGATAAAACTTGTCTACTCAACATTTCAAATGAACCTCTAGAAAATGGAACGGAATTCATTTCCTCTCGTTCCTTTGGTTTCTGTCTGGTTAGGTTTCGTGTGCAAATATAATTCCGCGGTAATTTGTTCGGATTTTCGGATTTCCTCCTCATTCAAAATTCATAATCAGGATCCCCGGTTGACTTTCCAAAGTCAACCAGTTCAAATAATAATAACAAAATTGTGTAGTGGAACTGTTTTTTTGTTGGAGCTTATAAATAAATAAACAAAAATCACATTTGGGACTTTCTCCTAACAGTTTCTGGAAATCCCCTGGATGTTTCTATAAATCTTTTGTACAGGGAATGGAAAACTCAGGTTTTTCTTCATCCCTCGTAGAAATGTATTGAAAAATATTTTTCGTTTTTTTGGGGGGAGGGGGGAGGAATCTGGAAACTCTTGCTTCCTTTGTATTCTCAATAAGTACGATAAAAAATAAATACTTAATCGAAAATCCGCAGAGGGACCAAACAAAAGAAATTGGGGAAAGAATGCAGAATATCTGTAGAATAATACACAAATCGACGGAGGTAACCGAGACCAAAACAAACTCCCCTCTAAGCTCAATAAATACACGATAGTAAACAAAAGGAGAGGGAGTTTTCTGAACGTTGATCCGTGAACAAATCTGAAACTCATGTTCATGGTTTCAAAAACAAAATACATAGAGTTGAAAATGTGGGGATCAGAATCAAAAGTTTGACATGAGAAGGGAGAAAGAGAAAGGGAGAAAGTGGGGCTGGGAGTGTGTACTCAAGTCAGCGTCATTCAGTTGACATTCAACGAGAAATATTTCTATATTTATTTCCTCTTTAGCTCCAAGCTTCATCTCCTTTCCCTTACTTTCCCCTTGCTTTGTCCTATGAACGTTTTTTGATTTGTGATATTGTGAAACATTCAGCAATAAATGTCAAGCATTTATATATATATATTTTTTTACACACATTTCAAGCCCGAGTGAAAGTTTCTAAAAGCGGACTTTCTCTCAACTCACTCACTCTTTCACTCTTTCACCCACTGACATTTAACGGAATGACACTTGTACTCAAATCGTATACAAAAACATGTAAAATATGAAGAGAGTGACGAGTGAAGTCACATCCACGTTTACATGTACTTTAGTTGGGTTGGTGATGGTGAAATGGAGGAAGTGAAATGAGAACGGCTGGTTGAGTTTCCACATCCACATTATTATTTGGCTTGTGTAATGTCTTCTCTGTCTAATGTGTGTAGGGCTGGAAATAAAAAGAGAGAAAGAGAATGGAAAAGAGCTAAAACATTTCGTATATGGATATACGAGAGAAGACTGACAGATTGTAGAATCAAGCGTTTCCAGTGTATTCTTGGAAATATTGTAGAAAATAGAGTGAAAGTTGAGAGAGAAGAGTCCAGCGGCCCGCCGGATTCCTTTCCCCCCTCCAAAACACATACACACACACACACACACACAGACACACACTCATAACGTAACATAACCAAAATAGATAATCGTATGCACTAGTCCTCGACTCTCTCTCTTGTTCGCCCGTTCGCATCTTGTTTCACTATGTACTTTCGATGGCATTCATAGATATGATAAATGACATGAGTTTGGTTCCGCTCACTGCTTTCACCCTGAATAAATCTCCAACTTTTTTCTTCTCCCTTTCTCTCTCCTTTTCTCTCTTTGCCTTGGAGAGAAAGAGAAAGAGGGCAGGAGGCTGCTGTGTTCTGCTGTGTATTCGTTTGTGTGGGTGAAACGAGAGCTACTCCCGCCCCACCACTTTACTTGACTCACTTCGTCATCCCCCATTTGCTTTTCCTTTCTCCTCGTTTTCTCTCTCTCTCTTTCTCTCTCTTTCTTTCTCTCTCTCTCTCTTGCTCTCGCTCATTCAACTTTCCCTCCATTTGACGGTGACTTTGGCTCCTTGTCAAATAATCAGACTCTCTCGCCTAGAGTTCCTTCTCTTTCTCTTCGTCTTCTTCGTCCCCCTTTTTATGTCCACAAAAAAAATATAGGGAAATACAAGCCGAGACTGAAGGAGAGGGACAAAAAAAAACGGAATAAAGAATTACAAAGTTGCAAGTTTCTCTCTCGAGTCTCCATTTACACACTGTAACTACAAATTTTCATTCATTCATTTGTTCCCCTCTCTGAGTTTTCTCGGGATTCTCTCCCTAGGAAATCAAAACTACATCATTTTATTCCTTTATTTTTTCTTTTCTTGTCGCTGCCTTTTCCACAATTCTTGGCTCATCGTTAATTTAACTTTGGTAGGATTTGAAAGGATTTTCCCCGTCCTCATTGCACAGTCCATCAATATCCCAATATTTTATGATGGCGACCATTGCACGGTCAAGGAAATTGAGCAAGTTCTATTACAATTTGGAAAACTACAAGAAACATGTACAAGTTCAAAATATGGCTCTCAGTTTCATTTTCATTCCATACCATGCCAGTCCTTCACTTTCTCTTTTTTCCCTCTTTCCCTTTTCAACTGACTTGAAACGCCAGAGATGCAGAACGAAAAAGAAAATGAGGCGAATGGAAAGGCAACAAACCATGAAATCAGATGGACATTTTTTTTATATGTATGTCTGATATATGGAATTTGAGGAATTGTCGAGTTGCTTATGAAAGCAGGATAATCGTAATCTTGCGTGGTTTATGATAATGACGAGCGATTATCATAATCCCCACAGACCACCCAATTCAAAATTCCAAACACCCAACCCCACATTTACATTCACACGAACAAACTCAGTTTCAATTCCCGCAATTCTTCTTTCTTCTTTGAAGATTTCAAGTTTTTTTTTTGAGAATATTTGAGAGAGGACACAAAAAAAAGCTCAAGTTTGTTGGGTTTACGTCTTGAGATAAGGAAATTTCCTCTCTCTTTTTTTTTGTCAAAGTCCTTTCTCTTTTTCTCTTTCTCTTGGTCTCTTATCAAAAGACATTCCATTTCATTTCATTTCATTCTTGTAAAATCGATGAGGAGACTCACATGACAAAAAAGGAGAGAAAATAAGAAGAAGAAAAGAAGAACATGAAGAAACTGGGGGCTGGGAGATAAAAAAAAACAAAAACAAAAGTCTAGGGAATTTCGTGTGGGAATTTTTTTTATTGAAGTAAATTGCTTCGCATTCAAAGCTTTTTCTCCGTCTGAGAGAGTGAACGCAACGCATCTGTCTGTCTCCCCATTTTCGTGTGTTTGTCTTCCTTTTTCTTTCTCTCATTTTGAGATGGGAACACTGGCGAAAAAAGCCACCAAAAAACGACAACTATGCATACAAAAGAAACTTTGCGTTTCTCCTTTTTCCGGTCAGGAGAGAGAAAGTTCACATTCGTAATCGGGAAGAACGAGACAAAAAAACAAAAACAGTGTTTGGTTTCACTAAGAATTCCAATTTGAACTCAACTGTCGAAGTAGAAAGTACAAAGATTTCAGAAAGTAAGATATCTACATTTTACGTTCCAAAACTTGCAACCGATGTGGAGACAATTACTAGAGGATCAAGAAGTTACTCAGGTAAACGCCCTACAAAACCAACAGACAGCCTCCAGCTTTCTGATGAGAAAATTTAAAGAGTCAACATAAACCAGCTTGTTGTTTTTTACCAATTAACTTTATTTGAATTCCCTCTGCACGCAATTGATAAAGTCCCATTGAAGGGAATTTTGGGGGAAGGAAAGAAAAGGGAAGGGAATTTTTTCGTACATTGTAATTATGACGGGAAATAATCAATTTGATGTGACCTTTGACAACGATGAAACTTTTCCTTGTGGTATCCGTAGTTTTTTTATTTTTATTTACCCTGAGTTTCCTCCAGCAAAACTTTCCTCTCTTTTCTGAACAACTGGAGGAGGAAATTATGATGATGAGATGATGAACTGAATTTTGTGGGGGACTTGAAGGAAATAACAAGTAATGGTTTTTTTTTTTTTTTTTTTTTTGAATTTTTTGAAACTCACGTCATCCTTGTGTTTTTTAAGACCGCTTCCACCTCCACCGCCTCCAGTACTCACCGACGCATTCATTCCTTATTGTCAGCTTACTCAATCCGAATCCAATTGGACTTTATTACAATCAAAAAACTGGTTGGGGTTTTTTAGTGAGTCATTTCTCTATACAGATTTCACTCATTTCCGTACACGAATCATCATCATCCTTATCATTATCCAGAGAAGACACTGTCCAAACAAGGAATTTGAACCAGAACAAGAACAAGAACAACCGGAAGCAAATGCGGGCTCATTTCAAACAGCAATCCACACACAAAATCCCAATGATTCTCCTCATGAAAGCCTTGAGTTTTTGTTTTTTTTTTCAAGCTTCAGATATTTAGATCCTTAGATCTTTAGAACTTTAGATATTTAGCTTTGTAGAGCGAAAAGTGTTTTTTGTTTAGCAAGCTTGTTATTTTTTATTGTATTGTAGTACAAGTTGGGCACACTCTAAAGGCAAAATGGAGAGATGAAGCAAGAAGATGAAGAAGAAGAGTACGGAAAAAAATTGAAGAAATTCTCAAATTTGGATTTGGATTTCCCTGGATGATTCTCTGTACAGATAATACAATGTAAAATGGAGTGAAGCACACACATACACAAACAAAACACCCGTACAACCAACCAACCAACCACGAAAACAAATCAGCTCACAACTAAAACACACCAAAAGAAAAAAAACTGCACACAAAAAAACACACACCACAAGTTGGATTTTTAGTATTTGTATTTCATTTTGCTTTTTGCTTTTGTCTTGGATTTTAAATTCTATGAACGTTCAGCCGAGAAGCACGAGCAAACGACAATAATCAATTAGTATTTTACTTTTTTTTTTGTGTGTGTGGATATTTCTTGGATATTTAAATAAGAAAAACCTTGTTTATTTTATTTGAACTTGAGAGCGTCAAATTCTGGTCCATTTGGATGACATAATAATCCCTTTGAGGTTTTAATAAAGGCGAAAGTTGGTATTGAAACTCGGAATTGACTAGAATTATTTGAAAACAACAACTTGACAGCATTTTCTCTCAATATCTCTCTCCCTCTCTTCACACACACACACACACAACAATGAGGAGTGAGAGAGCAATACAAGAAAAATGAGAGGATATTTGATGGGTAAGGAATTGTGGGATTGAGCGGATTTGCGTGAGTCTGCTGTGTGTTTTGATGATTGTAGACACACAGAGGGAGAGGAGAGAAAGTTTAGTGGACGAACCAACTCATGTTTCGGAGAACGAAGATGATTTGAGACTCCGGAGGGCTCGCAAGTCGAGTTGCGTTTCCTTTTCCCAAGTAGCAGCAGAAGCAGCAGCAGCAGCAGCCGTAGCAGTAGCCGTAGTAGTAGAGCAGTAGGGAAAAACTGGGACGGAGAAAGTAGGAGCAGGAGAGGCAGAAAGAGTAGGGAAAGAGCATGTGAGAGAGTGAGCGAGAGAGCGAGAGAGAGAGAAAGAGAGAGCTACAGAGTGGATTCGGCGGCTTCGTGCTCAACGTCCTCATTCTCTTCTTCTAGATTTCCCTGACTGCCATCCAACTGCCGCATACAACGAAAGGAGAAGGAGAGTGAAGCGAGGAGTACTGCGGAGAGAACGAGAGAGAGAAAGAGAAAGAATCCTCCGAGGCGATTCACCTAGTTATCCCCAATACAGACGATGACTCTACTCCTGACTCATCTCTCCCTCTCTCTTTCTCTCTCTGCCTTCCTTTTCCTCACATGCACGAACACGCGGTGTGCCCTGCATTCTCAATTTCCATACAATCACAACTAACCCTACCTAAGTTCAAATAAAAAAAACAGAAGCAGAAATAGAGAGAGAGAAGTGGATTTCAAACTTAGAGTTTTAACTTGAACTTTGTCTCTCCAGTGCCAGTTTAGTAATTTAAACGACTTCCCCCCCCCCCCCAAGAAATAAATTAAGGCAATGCTTAGGTGAACTTTGAGTTGGACTACAATATTTTTTCATCATCATCATCTCCCATTTTACCGTCGTCCTTGCTGCACTTGCAATATTTTTTATTATTATGAAGTTATCAGACATTTCTAACGGTCAACTTTCCCACTGAAATACTTATTAAAGTTGTACATGTGAAGCCAAATTCATAATTTACAACCATCTTGCTCTCGTATTTTGTATCTTGAACAGCGACAATTGAATTAAGAGCCAATTAATTAATGGGCCGTAAAAATAGATATAAAAATTGATTTGTAATTTGTAAGATAAAAAAATATGGATGCGGAAAAATGGGTTTGAGATTGATGGCTGACTGGTAAAGTTAAAGTCAAAGTCGAGCGTCTGGTAAAATTCCAATTCTAGTAAAGCGTTTTCTTGGTGGAGGAAAGAAGAAGAAGAAGAAGGAGAAGAAGAAGAAGACGGAGGAGGAAAAGCATTTCATCAAATATCGCGCGAGGAGGAAAAGAGACGGGAGAGAGTGTTTGAGTGTATTAAGGAAAGTCTATGTTTTTGGGGGTTTTATGAGGCAAGTGAGTGTGGTGAAAGCGATTTCATCCATCTGCATTTACTTGCACTCCCACTGTCCAAATTCATAGACCAGAAACGATTCACATGTGCTCATCTTCTTGGTCGACTCCTTCCTTCCTTCGCTCTTCCTTCGCTCTTGCAGTCCAAACTCAACCAACCCAAAAACCCGAAACCCAAAACCCGAGAAACTTTGAGTTTTGCACATTAAAAATTCAATGGCTGTCTCGACAAGTCAGCGTGCCAAAAAAAATTTCATCCCTTTTATTCAGGCTGGCTACAGCTGTAAAGTGTAATTCAAATGCGAGTCTAGTCCAATGATGCAACTGAAACTTTCTCTCTCTCTCTCGTTTTCTTCCTTTCTCCCAAGTCAAAAGTAACCAGCCAGTTTTTTTCCCCGTGTTCATGTCATATGCGAGCAAAAAATACGGAATAATTTGAATAATGTTAATAATTTGAATCCGCTCGACTCGAACCCTAATTTATTATTTTAACTTTCCCATACAGAAACCGCTCGGCCCGAACAAGACACTGGAAAATGACGAGAGTTTTTGTCATATATAATGTCCACTTTTTTTTTTTATACGGCCGCTCAAACATACAAAAAGCTTCACAGTGACAAATGACAAGCCGAAACACATTTGAATCATCAAATTGTGCCCGACAGTTTTAATTTGAATGGGCCTTCACTTTCCATTTTTTTCCCCGTCTCCAAGCTTTCACTAATTAAAAATGTCACCGGGAGCTCTAAAGTCCAAACTGAATGTGGCAAATTAAAAAGTGCCATTTTTTAAATTTCCCCTGGGTGATTTCATTTTTTTTCTTTACAGCAGAGAAACACAAGGATTCAGGATTCCAAAAAAAAAAATTCCTTTTGAAATAACAATGTCTGCCACTCCTCCGATTAGTGAGAATTCGCAAAAGGAGGATTTTTCAAAAGAGAAAGTTTTTAATACGGACTTTTTTCCCAGAAGGGCAGGAAAAGAGCAATATAGGAATCGCCATAGGAATTTTGTGGTGTCTGTTGATTTTCTGCGAAGGAGGAATTCCTCTGGATTTTCTCGTTATTGTATTCAACGACTCATGAATTTGTTTGTACTTTGAGCTTGACTTCTTTTTCAAAAGGAGAGGATTTACTTGTGGGATCAAGCAAAACATGGACTCAAGATGAAGATAAAAGGGAAAAGGGGTTGAGGAAGGGGGATTTTTTGGTGGGGGGAGATGAAGTTGTGGCTTGTGGAAGGAAACTTGAAACAAGTTTATTTGCTCTCTCTCTCTCTCTCTTTCTTCTTCTCGATTTCACAAAGATGTGAGCCTGAGGTCCAACTGATCTGATTCTGGCTGGTGAAAGTCAACGCCGAATAAGAATATCAATATCAACAACAAGGAAAAACAGAGAAACAGGAGCTGACAGACACTCGATATAATTTCCTTTTATCAATATTGTCTTGAGTTCTCAACTCCTCATCAAAATCAAATCAACTCACTTTGACTTTCTCTTTCGACTTTCTCTGTCATGAATACTCAGATCCTTCATTCATCAAACGTTGTCAAGTCTACACTTTTTTTTTGACTTTTGAAACACTAGTTTTTGACATGAAATTCACATGAGAAAATCCAATCAATAATAAGTATGCAAATTGGGAATTAAAAACTGTGGAGGCACAGTACAGTTTTTTCCTTCATTATCCCACATTTTTGAGCATGTTCTCGCTCAATAATTAAAAATAAAGGAAAACGTAGGAAGCGAGTCAAAATTCGATACAGATACATAAAAATGTTCGGAATTCATTCCTGAACGGAATACTTGGGAAATTATATTTAAAAGTTTCATGCCCAACTAGAAAAAAAACTTAGAGTTCAATGGGATTTATCTGTTTGTTTTGTGTTGTGTTTTGTGTTGTTTCCCTGTGTTGTTTTGTTACGTGGAATTTAAGTTTTCTTTTCCCACTTTCAAAACCCTTCAAGAGCGTCGAGAGGTCAGACAAATACGGGGAAACAAACAATTGGGAAAAGGAAGAACTGAAATAAAGAAATAACGAAACAGAGAGAAAGAGGAATATGACGAGGAGAGGAAACGAGTGAAATGCAAAACAAAATAATTCTAGGGCGCTAGCAATAGAAATACAAATACAAATACAAATACAAATAAAACTCGTAGCGTACATACTGTAGAAAGATGGAAAGGCATTTAAAAAAATAGGGCTGGGGCTTTGTATAAACAAAACTCCGACTGACATGATGAAATCCATCAAAATAACAAAGTTCCGTTCTCTCTGCTTCTCCTCCTCAATCCTCATTCTCATCCTCATCCTGGGTGGCTCAACTCAACTCAACTCAACTCACAGTCAGAGTCAGAGTCAGAGTTAAGAAGAAGAAGAAGAAGAAAAAAAACGCAAGATAACTGGAGCGAATTGCCTTTGCGGCATTGGCATTCCGACATTCGAAAACCGAATCTACCTACATTCACCATTCACATCCACATCCACATCCACAAACACACAAACACACACGAACTCGAACGGCTCTCGTCATACATAAACCATCAGACATACAGGCAAACGGTCATTCTTCATCCATCATGAGTCACCACCACCCAGCAAAAACTTGTACATACACACGAAAAACACACATGGAAAAGAAACGCAAACAGCCGTCACGTTATGTTTTTTTACTTGGAATTCTAACTTTGTGTTTCCTCACTCTCTTTTCATTCTTTCTCTCTCGCTCTTTGTGGGACGGAGAGAAACGAGCGATAGAAGCCATTAAGTTGAACTTGTGGTGGTGGTGTTGGAAAAAAAATGGTGGGGTTCTATGTGGGAAAAATCTCCTTGGGATTTTGTATAAATGACCAGAGAAAGGATCCCAAAGATATCCCGCCCAATCATCCATTCCCAAAGGTAAATAAATTTTTCACAAAAATCCTATCTATACAGATGTTGGATGTAGCCGAGGAGCCAACAAGATTGAGTGCGTTTCCCTCTGTCACACACTCACAAACACAAACACACATACATGCAAATCCCCACATAAACTCACTCGACAGTCCGCATTTGGCACTGACAATAAGGAAACTTGACTTTGACTTGTGATTTCGATTGCGATTGCGACAAAGAAAAGGCAAATAAAATGTAAAGACGCGCTGCCATTGTCAATTGGAGACTGCGGATTCCCTTTGAAAATCCTTGAATTGTTTTTACATCCTAATATTTAATTTCCTTTATTTTCTCCTGCTCTCATTTTGTATGTAAATATGTGAATGAAATCAAATCCAAAAGTCTCGTAAAAGTCTTGAGGACAAAAAGACTTTGACCCAAAGAAAATTTAGAACCCAAGTCGAACAATCATTCCCAAGTTTTTTTTGTTTGTCATCTCTTTTGTCCCGTTTGTTTTTGTTTACACATGACGAAATTGTGCTGACTCTGACTCTGGCTCGGTTTTCAATTTCTCATTTTCTAAGAGGAGGGAAAGAGCTTTGAGTTGTCACAGGATGAGGAAATGTTGAAAGACAAAGTCAACGTCCACTGTGAGATTGAGAAATGGAGAAGGAGAAATGGAGATGGCAAAACGACTGTCAAGTATATTCCCATTGTCGATTAGAAAATTCTAACGATGAGAGAGACTGTAAAACTCCTCAACTCTTTTCATTTCCGGAATTCCTTCCTTTTTTTTGTCTATGTTTTTTGCTTGTGTAAGGTAAAACGGGAGCCATCAATTACTTTCTCATTTCTCTCGCTCTCTCTTTCTTTCTTTCTCTCTCTCTTTATATCGCTTGTTTTCATTCTCGTCCAAGAACGTGAACCTAGCTCTGAGGACATGAGAATGAGAAGGATCATTAGTGGGATGTGAAAATGCGAGTGCAGCAAGTAATTTATTCCAACTCCTCAACTCATTTCAGGTCCATCTAAATGTTTTCCGTCTCCTATGATGAAAAGAAAGCTAAAGAAAGGCAGGCAGAACGGAATTAAAGAGTAGTGGAAACTATTCATAGGGAATCCTAAAGAAATGGCAGCACATCATTAAAATGAAGGGGAAGAAAAATGAATCCTTCCTTGTTTGCCCGTAAACCCGTAAAGCCTCTCCAAACTCCCAATTCATTCCTCAATTTGTTCTTCATTAGCCAGTGGAAAAACATTCAGTGCGGGATATTTTGTATTTGTATATATTTTCAAATGCTACGATACAAGAAGCGTCTCTTTCCCTGCTTCAATAACCAAACAAACCACTAACCAAAAAAACCCCATAATGGACTCTTTCGCAATCATTAGCGTACAATCATCATCAAATAACTATTTTTTCCTTCCCTAATGATTGACTTTCAATCCAGAATTTCCCTTGCAGACGCAGACAGACAGACAGACAAAACTTGTACGCAATTCCCAAGTTTGAATTAGACTTAGATTTTGCGTTGGGATTGGAATTGGAATTGGAATTTGACAGTTTGATGGCGAGATAATCGAGTTTCTATCTGCACTCATCTGAAGACGATGACGACGACGACGAGAGGAATATCATTTAAAAGTTGGAGGCGGCGGTTGGACTTGTAAACAGACGTTGAGCTGTTGAAATTGAAATGACGTTGAAGACTACACGTCGACGGGGAAAAGTCTGAGATGAATTTAATTCAATTTATTTGAAATCTTTCCATCTCAACTCAAATGCGGAATGTGAAGGGAAATTCTTGCTCTTGCAAAAAGAAGAAGAAACTCTCAAAAAGAAAAACTCGCTCGTTTTCTTTCGCCTCGCCTCATCTCAACTCTTGTTAATATTGTTCATTCGGACGACTAAACTGGAGACACCAAGACTTATCGTCGTCGTCGTCCTCACTTCCCAAAATGCTGAGGAGAATCTCTTTTCTTTTGCAGAAGTAATTATTTCCTTTGAACTCCCTTCATTTCATGGATATTTCTTTTGGAGCCGACTTTGACTTTGAACCATTAAAAATGTTTTACTAAAAAAAACATTTGAGCAATAAAAAAAAAGAGGGGGGATTGTGAATATTTATTACATGTAGGCAAGGAATTGAGCAGGTGGATTTGAATGTGAGTAGACACACAAGTGAGATTTTGTAGTTAATTGGCAATTGAGGTTTTTTTAACACTCTTTTTTTATACGATTCTTAGGAGCAGATGAATGGGATTTTCATCTCATTATGAAGAGAAAAGAGTCAAGGACTTTTTAAATTCATTGTCTGTCTTTATCTTTATGATGAACATGATTTAGAATTGTGAATTTAGAATTAGAGAAAGAGACTGAAACTGAAACTGAGGTTTGAATGATGAAGGAAACTTGTCATGTAATGAAAAAAATTAGCCTTAATTACACAAGGAGCTTTATAAAGATTGAGGACTTTCTCTTTTCTCCCCGTACTTCCATTATTCTTCCGTCAGAGTCGATCAGAGTCCGTCAGGGAACAACCGTCGACTAATGAAATTAAATTAGGCAGGTTCGGAGTGAAAGGAGAATCATGCAATCTTCCCATTGCATGACATGACAAGGAATGAAAATGAAATGAAATAAAATGAAAAGTGAGTAAGAGAGAAAGCCCATTAGATATCTGTTTCTGCTATAAAGGACTTTAGATTCCCTTTCAAGTACAAAATCCCATCTCATTAGTCTCATCATGCTGACTCCAACTGGATCAAAAGAAACTGAGTTTGACGGATACAAAAGAGAAGGGAGACAGTGGAAAGTGGAGAAAGGCGAGAAAGCCAAGAAACTTAAACTCAAACAAATTGACAAGTAAAAGTAAAAGTCGAAGGTACATATATAAAAAAAACTGGATGTAACATAATTTTGTTGGGTCAAACAGTTCGTGTTTCGTGTTTCCTCTCTTTTTTCTCATTGGCATTGGTATTGAGTGCACTCAACTCAACTCCACTCACGCTCCCCCCATTTCTCACTCTGTGAGTTCTCTCCTGCGTGTGTCGCGTGCTGCCATGGGAAGGAAAGTTAGAGAGGGATCATCATCAAGAGGAAACTTGAAAGTGAAGACTCCCAATTAAAATTAAGATGAAATTCCCATTCCAATTGCAATTGCAATTACAATGGTAATTGTAATGGAGTACAGTCAAAGAGACCCCACAAGTTTCTCTCAAATTTCCTCTCCCCATTAAATCCTCAATCTTGAAAAGTCCCCACAGGAACACTCAAATCTCACATGAACCGACACGGAAACCGGAATTCTCCCTATTCCCAATTTTCTCTGTGGGATGTTTCAATGGCCAAAATGAGTAGAAATTTAATTATAATTGGATACATTACATCGTTTCTTTACATTTAAATTATTTTAATGGACTCCATTGAACAAATTTAGACAGTAAATGAATTCCTCTTGGTTGAGTTTTATGGTGTACTTTCTACAATCTACAGGACTTTCCCCCTCATTTCCATTTCCTATCACAAATCAGTATGAGTTTATAAATACGCTATTTCTGTTTCTGTAGTTGGAGGATTGTGTGATGCATCCTCATAACTCCACCACCATTCACAACGAGTGAAGGCGAGAAGGTGTGGACGCTGAACTTTATTTTTATGATTATTATTGCACTCGAATCCCAAGATTTTAGACTGTGTATTTGGTTTTTGGTTGATCATAAAATCCGGATTGCGTGTGACTTCCTCAAGGATTTTCCTTCGTTCCTTGTAAACATTCCAGGATTTACACCCAAAACGAGGAAAAATATCCTCATTTGAACATTTGACATTTGATGTCAACTCATTTCCAACCGGCAATTTGTGACTATGAAATTTTACGACAGGAAACTCAAAAAACTCGAGCAAGGTTACATTTAATGAATTTAATGTTTCGTTTTTAACTAGTTTTTGTACAGAAAAAAGAGGGGAGTTTTTTTAAGGCTATAGAATAAAAGATGAAATGAAAGATTTGGCGTGAATTGCGTTTCTAATGAGTTGATTACATGTTCGCAAGCCAATTGTACAAAAATCAAGTATTTCTATACTTTTGAACTTTTTCTGATAGATTTTTTTAGAAAATATACTTTTTTAATTAAATCAAATTTGAAATTTCAATTCAAATTCAGAAAAATTAAAGAAAATGTGGGAACAGAGCGATCCATTGAATTGACAAATATAAATATGAAAAATTGCATAACAGGGAACGTTGGAGTTGGTGTGTGTAAGTAGTTTGATGTCAATTGACGTGAGGGAAAGAGCAGGCAGAGTAGCGGCAGCACATCTAACGGAGTTTTGGAGAAAGTCTCCAGCAGCTCTCCAGTGAGAAAAGACTCATGGAGTGAGATGAGCAGAAATTTTGCTTTCTCCTGCTGGAGGCCGGTGATGTTCCCGACTGGAACTGGAACTGGATATCCAAATACAAGATTCAGATTCAGATTATATTCCTCCTCAGAATACGAGTAACGTGAGCTCTCTCCCACGACGACGACCAGAATCTTCTCCTAATATATGCAAAAGCATTCTACTCCCTGGATTTTGCAATGAAACACTTCAAGTTCTCCTTACATTTCTCGTCCAGAATCTCAACTAGCAGCTCCATCAAGTTGTAATTGTAATCCAGAACACACACGCTCAAAATCCAATAACGATTCGGAAGGGACATTGTAGTGTTGGTTTACTAACGATAAAATTCAAGTTCCTCTTACATCTAGAGTAAGTTTGGGCATTTGTCGGGCGTCCATTGACACTGACACTGCAAAAATCCCATTCAACGCTGGATATCCTTATAATTATCTGAGTTGAAGGAAGGTAAAAGACAAAAAAAGGAGGGAGAAAGTGGATACAAAATACAAGGAAAGGTAAAAGTAAAAGACAAAAGTAGAAGATGGTAAGTGGTGGAATGTGGCTGGAGAGATTGTCAATGTGTAAATGTTGGTGGTTGTGTGGAGGATGAATGAGTTCAGTCAGTCGACGTCAGATTCGCATCTTCCCTAATCCCACATGTCAGAATACAGTCATTTATTTCTTGTCAAGTCAAGGGGAAAACCATAAAATTTTAAATTGGACCAAGGCCAACAAACCCTTTTCCCTCCTCCGTTCTTTCACATGTTCCCTTTCATTCCCATTTCCATTTCCATGGCCATACCGTCACGATTACGATAGCGGATAAGTTATATTTAATACATTTCCCCATCAATGAAAATGACAATGCCAGCGGCCAAGTCATAAAGTCATAATCCATTTTCAATAATAATCTACCAATCCCCCCAGCTGTCCTCCGTCTCTCTCTCCTCCTCTCTTTCTCTCTCTATCTCTTGTCTCTTCTAATTCGCCCCGTCTTTTCATTTCATCTTGTAAAACAAGACGGAAAACTGAAAACGCATATGCATATCGTATTTTGACTGCGCCTTCATTTTCAACCCAAATATTCTGTATGTCCATGACCATATTTTGATTCGAGAAATAAAACCAACTGGTATTCTGATTCTTGGTATCAGCTACGTATTAAGTTACAACCCGAAACTGAGTTCACTACATACTTCAAACTGTCTACATTGTAATTATAATTGGTATCATTAACCAACCCACAACGAATGCAAACGGTAAATAACGAGGAGTATGAGAAGTGTCTCAAGTTTCCGCATGATTTTCCTAATGGGTAGTGAAGGATTTAAAATTTGGAATCCCCATCAAAAAATATGGTCATTGTGCGCGAAACAGAATTCAAGCATGTGGAGCATTTGGGATGTCATCTCAGCTTTTCACTGTGCCGTTGTGACAAAGTCACAGTCTTTAGCTGAAAGGGGAAAACAGCTGCGTGAATGGATATGAGTAAGATACAATCCAACAAAAAAAAAAAAAAAACCAAGTGGAGTGATTTCAGTGGTTTCAATTTAGCGAGAAAGATCCCAAGATTGTCTTGGGGTCTTTCTCCGTCGAGGATCTTAGACGATGATAATAAGATGATAAACGATGAATAATATAAATAAACTTTTCCTTCACAACGTTCAACATTGTAACAACTCTTAACTTGGAACAAATGGATATGCAAATGATCTCTGTCGACGAGAACGACCGACTTACAAGTCTCCAGTAGCCGAAGCAGCAGCCAGCAGTCACACCACCACTGGAAACATTTATATTCGCATTCGCCATATAGTTATGTCAAGTGAGACGCGTGTGGTGCAGATATGGTAAAACAAGGAAATGTGTAGGACATAAACACTTTTCGCCCCTCGATTTATTTGTGTCTACACCAGAGCAATAAAAGTTGAGGAATTTCTATTTCACCAACCACAATTATCTTATGTATTACTTTCTTGGGAGAATTCGAGAGAGGCAGCGAGCTCACAATCGCATTTGTGTTTTTTGAGCTTCTTGCCTTCTCCATTTTAATAAAGACGAGTGGATCGTTCTAATAAGAAAGTGAGATATGTAATGTAAACACTGGGAATTTTTAAATGGTTCCCGGTACGGACTGGCATTATTATAGATATTATATTATGCGAGAGAGAAAGAGACGAAGGGAAATATTAAAAGTCAGTTGCGTTCGTAAAGAGAGACAAAGACCAGGACAGACATGACAATGTCTCGTTTATTTCTCTCGTAATTTGGAGGTGACGGAGCTATTTATTTATGGTGTAAGGTAAAAAACGGTAAAAGGATGAGGATGAAGATGAAGGAGAAGCGACGGGGAACTCGTTCCTCATGGCTCATTCAATTTTTTTACGACTTTCCCCGGCTCCAGCCAACACGTGAATGTCTTAAGTCGTAATATCGTACGTTCATTTTGATAGTGCCGACACCTTCGCACTCATCATGTGAATAGTTGGACCCACCACCACCACCATCACCATCATTCCTTTCCTTCCCCATCAGACATCCAAATCCACATCCACCCATTAAAAATTCACCACATCAGTTCCGTGAATCCCAAAGTTTTTAACGTCTATCCGTTCATGTCGATAACTTGAAGACTTTTTTTTTAATGTCCATTCGCTCGCATTCGAGTGTTTGAGTCTGCAGTCTTTCATATGGAGCCATGATGATAATGATAATGATGAGATGCATCACATTCGCATTCGCATTCGCATTTCCATCCACATCCACATCGATCGGTAGTTTTTATCGGCATGTGAGAGAGCATTAAACGCCATTACAACTCGGTCAATGGAGGAGCCCATATTCGGCAGAGTAAATACTTCAAATTCGTTCATTTGTCCACATGTATACTGATATGCACTTTGATGATGCATTCTGATGGATCCACTATTTTATTTGTTTGTTGCATCCGTCACTTTCACTTTATGCCTGTACCTGTACATACAGATATAATGTTCTATTTCGCAGCCAGTCATCATATCCAAATATCCACATTTACATTCACGAAAATTGCAAGCGGCGATGACTTGGAAATGACAAATGGGGAATGGCACACAGAAACATTCCGAGTTGAGAGTTGAAAGTAGGGAAGGAATGAAATGAAAAATGCATGGGTTGTGTGTTGTGTCATTATAATTTGTCTATTTATGACTTTTACCATATTCCTCCATTTCTGTATGTATTTCTCTTCACTTGGAGAAAAAAGTATTCGTATCATAAAAAAATCCATCTTGAGCTTCTCCATTTGATTCCCTTCTCTACTTTGAAAAAGAGACCTCTCAAACTTTATTTAACTGTTTTCATTGGGCATTTCTAGATTTTATTGGCTTGGATCCGGAATGAAACGAAATGAAGCTCGTTTCGTCGTCGGGAGCATAATAAATACACACACACACACACACAAACACCCATGGAGTTTTCCCCCCACATTTCTCATTTCCCATTTCATGTGGACGGGAAATATTAAATATGCAAATGTTGCACAATAAAAATGACGCTATTAAATCTAAATGGCGTATTTAGTGGCTCCTCCCCCTCCCTCCAAAAAACCTCTTAAATGTCTCTCGTCTCTCTCGACTTCCTCCATTCCGTTCGAATTCAAAACAGCATTCCTCATTTTATGGATGAGAATGGGGTGTAATCTCAAGGGAAAATGCAAACATGAGGACAATTCCATCTAATTAATTAATTGAAATTGAAAAAAGTCCACATCATCACATAACATGATGACAAACTCAATGAGTTTCCAATGTGTCTTCACATTTTACGAAATTACAAAGTTACGATTTTACGATTCCCAGTTTTACTATTGACAGCTTTTTTTGTAGGAATTCTCAAATTGTCAATCACAAAAATTGAACATTTCAAAAAGTGAACATTGAACTGAAAAACTGCCTTTAACAATAAATAAACACTCTTCACTTTCCATCATCTTCATGATTAAATCCACTTAATCCACTCTTTCGTTTGGCCGTCTCATTTCCCCGAGCAAAAGCTCCTCAATTTCCCCAAGAAATCCTCCGCACGAATATTGTACCTTTACGATACATACAATGATGGAGGAGATTGCGTCTGGAAATGGAGGAAATGTGAGGAGATTTGATTGAGAAGCCACAGGTAAAGATGAGGAAATTGTTTCCTTGTTTCGAAATTCGTCATCGTCATCATAGTCGTCGTGCATTCGATTCCATTCGATTCGACGGAATACAGATATTTGGAGGAGATTGAGGATGAGGAAACAAAAGGTTTCATAAACGGAACAAATGTACCTACAAATCTAATCTGTTGTAATTCCTAATTTACTCGGGAGGAGATTTACATCGAGTCTCTTATGAGTTTGCCTTCCATTTCCATCTCGACACGGGAATGTACGTACAACGAGAGAGAGTTGGAGTTGCGTCTGCACTTTGTCATGTCGTTGGAGTGATGAAAGAGGGGGTGAAGGGGGGTGAAGGGGGGTGAAGGGGGGTGAAGGGGGGTGAAGGGGGGTGAAGGGGGGTGAAGGGGGGT